>WNWK01019975.1:0-36740 GCA_009830355.1 Cherax destructor | reverse complement strand
GGTATGAGAGGATGACAGGATGAACTTTTTGGACTTGACTTTACGTAATGACGTGACAAAGACCAGGTTCAAGGGAAAGGAGTACGCACAAGGGGGCTTTCTGAAGTGTTGGAGCATGGTAATTGATGTTTTTTTTTATGAGGCAGGAAGGTATAGTTCCTGGACGTTGTACGGGATCATGTTAATATTGTTCTCAAATAGTACATATTATGTTTCTTATCAGTACTCTCAAAATAGGTAATTAAAATTTGTTGTGGAGTTATTGTAATTTTACCACAAGATTAGTGGTATCAGATAAGGTTTTTTACATTATCATTGTCATTGTGTAATGTTATTGTATAGCTCCGTTTCATATACATCATATCATTGTCGTTAGGCAATGTGAAAGTATTGTACTGTTTTGTATAGCTTTTGGAATTAATGATGTCAAAGATCTTATTGTGTAGGTATTATTTGGGAAAAATTTTGTATGATGATTAAGGGTATCATCATAGTACATAGATTTATGTATAGCAGTACTTAGTTCTTATTTTTTGTGTGTATTTATGAATTATTGTATGTTGTTATGGTGATATATACTCTGTGTGTTAGGATACGTGCTTGTATTCAGTGATAGGAGTAGTCTAATAGGGATAGGGGTAGGAAATTGAGTTGGCCTTGTCAAGTGATATGTGTTATGTGTCTTGATGGAATACCCATCATTTAGATGGTTATTCCTTTATATGTTGGATTATAACTTACAACTTGAGTGGTATCAGATAAGACTTCGAATAATTGCTATTATGTAATGTTACAGTAAAGCACAGTTTTAAACATAATTAAGTTGGCAGTCTTGATGCCTATGGCCTCTTAGGTTAGAGGTATTCAGTAATATTTATGCATATACGTTTTATGTAGAGGTATTTAGTTCACAATTTATGGGATATAGTGGCCTGTGGTCGTGTTGTATTTGTGTAAAACAGGGTTTTATATTTTATGTGTGATGTTAGTTTTTAAGTGGTTATGTTCAGAAACCACAAGTGGAGTGGTCTCAGATACGAATTTTCTTTGTATCATTGTCACTATATAATGTTAATGTTTTGTATAGTGTTGCAAAGTTTGTTGTTAATGTACCTTTATGTGTTTTATAAATAAAATAAAAAAAATAGTATGTATATGCATACAAAGAAGTAGGTGGATCTAATTTCTTAATAGAGCCAAAAGTAGCTAATTTGCCAAATTGCAGAATGGCATGTTTACAATCATCAGATATAAAGGATGAAACTTTCACTGCCTTTACAAATGCAGTCAGCAGCCCACTGAGTCGATATGCAAAATCAGTTAAAGTTTCATGTGCAAGAGGTGTGTCATTCACTAGTTCACTTAAAATGAGATATGGATCTAAGGTTGTCTGTGGGGTGAGATGACAATGGATCATTTGTTCATATTGTCACCACTTAGTGAAATTTTAAAAATCACACATGCCAATGACTTTAGTGATTTCTCTGGGTGAAGGTGATCGGGCAGTGCTTTCTTTTGCAAATCTTATCAGAGAATCATCTGTTGGATTACCGTCCATAAGAGTACTGGTTCTAGTAGAAGCACTTAACATCCTCCCACACACTTAGCGAATGTACATATTATTTGATATATTTACCCTTATAGGAAGGTTTAGGTAGGTTTATATAGTAGTAACTAATATTAGAATTAAAGAAATAACCATAGATATTTTTAATGTAGTCCTATGACCTTAACATAGGTAGGATTAGGGCTTTAATATAAGCGAATATTAGCTAGAGAACTGGTAACCCAAAATTCAAACGAAGACGGGAGTCAGAGAGACGCCAGCTCTCTACTTGGAGTACAAACACCATTGTGACAAGATGTGCCATTTCAAACAGACCAGAGAACAGGCGTTAATACACTTGGCCAGGAGACAACAACATCACAAGAGGCTTCCTGAAGTACTGTGGATATTTGTCTCTATCTAGGCACATCTGCAGTAAGACAAGACCTTTGATTTTCTCTCAGCAAAGTTGGCCAACATTTCTGGGAAAACGTAGGTTGTAGTCGATCTGTGGAGTTTGAGCAGACGGACACGTGAACATGCGGGGGGCTACGTGGTTTTGGTTAAAAAGGTTAAAATTGCCGGCCAGGGTGCGGGAAACGGGGTTTAGGTTTCTGCATAATATATTGGCATCCAGAGCTCAACTTTTCGTAATGGGTCTAATAAAGGACGGGCTATGCCTGCGCTGTGGGATTTTGGAAACGGCTTTTCATGTTATATATTTTTGCGAGGATTTGGCTAGGGTTCGAGAGTGGTTCGGTGGGATAATCAGGGAGGTGGGGGAAGGAGGTTTGTCTGTGTTGCGAGTTTTAAGTTTAGATGTTGTGGGTAGTCCTGAGGGTGTTAGGCGTGCGGTTATGTATCTGGTTTTGGATTATATTTTGTAACTTGGGGTATGAGGAGGTTCGGGCGAGGGAGAATCCGGGCTCTTGCAGCACGATTCTTTAGAACAAAATGCAGGAATCAAGGACTTTATGGTCAGGCATGGGAGCGGGGTTTCGGTGGGGTATAGGCAGTTGACAATGGGGACTTTATTGGGGGAGGGATGGGAATGGTATGAAAGGGGTTGGTCTCCCGGGGAGGTTTGATTTAGAGTATATGTTGATTAGGAGGTATGCATGAGTATGAGAGGGGAGGGAGAGGGCGGGGGGTTATGGGGCGTTCGGAGAATGTATCGGTGACCTTGACGGGGGAGGGAATGGTAGGAAGGTGTCAGGGGCAAGCAATGGGGTTTGTCTTGCACAGGGTACCTGGTAAGGGCTGGCATACGTAAGTGTATGTGAGGACTTATATAAGCATTTAGTTGTATACACCTGATGTTTCACCTATAATAGTTTGGTTATAGTCTGTTTTTTCCCGTTTATTATATATATATATATATATATATATATATATATATATATATATATATATATATATATATATATATATATATATATATATATATACAAAGGAAAAATCATGATTCTGGTTATATGTATTCATGTCATTCCCTCAGTATATTGATCACGTTGTATGTTTCAGAATACATTATTGTTCATATATTATGTATATTAATGGTCAAGGTTGTGTACCGACGAAAGAATGGCCAATTTGGTTCGACATTTGTCATAATTGTTCCCAATGTTTTGTGTCAGTCACAATGAGATAGTAAGGTGGTGAGAGTGTGGGTTCCAATGTTCACATTAGGTTATAATAATATGCATTATTAAAATTATTTTACCAAACGTTTCCTCATGATGAATGTAATAGTAAAATGGTAATGTGTAGGTCTCTTTAGGGTAGATGGGATTGTAAGGGGGGGGGGGTCAAGTTTTTATGGATTACCATTGTGTTATTAAATACATAACGTGTTTGTGCTTTTTGGCAGTAAGTAACGTACAGGAGCCTAAATATGTAAGTTATATATTGTTAAGTGCTTATTGTCAGAACGATGCATTGTATGTTTTTCCATAGTTTGCGGATGTTTGTACGTTCGGTTGTTGGTTTGTTTTTGCCATAACCATATTTGATATAAGGTGCCATAATGATGTATTTTGTGTATTTCGTTTACATTAAATATAATAAAAAAAAAGGCTCATGATTGTTATGGGAATAGGCACATTTAATGTGCAGATTTCTTTTAGGGTAGGTGAGGGTGTAAGGGGGGGGTCATTTTTTTATAATTATCGATTATGATGTTAAATAAATTACGTGTTGTTCTTACTGGCAGTTAGAATTGTTCATGATGCCAATGATATGTATTTTTATATTGTCTTGTGCTTTATTGTCAGTATGTTGCATTGTATTTGGGTTTCATTGTATTCTTGTTTTTTTACTTGGAATTTTGAAGCCGAGATTCATGTGTGTTTGTATACATGGGTGTTTGGTTGTATTATTGTAATATCCTGTACTGGTTATAAGGTCATATTGATTTGTGTGTATGTATAATGTCTGTTTTAAATAAAATATAAAAAAAAAATCCGTATCATACTGTGGGGTGGGCTAATTAAAGTACAAATTACTGCCGCACTTAACTAAACCACGATAATGACGAGAGAAAATCAAGTACCAACTGTTTCATCTCTAATTCAGCTAAGCGGTCTATGGGAGCCCATAAGGGACGCTTAAACGAGGCACGTGAGGGGTGCCAAGTTATCAGACGAGACGGAAATGTAGATTGTGAGGACTTTTTTTGGACTTGGAACGACCGAAGCATCGGTAAGATGGGGAAGTAAGAAGGAAGGGGAAGGATGGAAATACTGGAAAAGGATGGGATGGAGGAGGAGAGGAGGGTAGGAAAGATCAGTGGCCCAACCACTGTGGAGCAAGTGGTACTGATGTACTGCAGGTGTTGATGGAGAGGTGTTGTGGATGGTGGTACATGGCTCCCAGGAGCGAAGAGGGCGGCAACACATCACTGCACAGTGATGTGTTGCCAAGGAGATTACTGGAGCTTGGAGGCGGAAGAAGCAGTGTAGACATTACAGTGTCTGGTCAGTAGGAGAACCATTTTCAAGAGACTTAAACTTCTTTCTTGTGATGACATCCACTTCATAAGGGACTACTTGGCTTTCACTTTGGATCTCTTCGAATATTTTTGAGCGAGTGTGAGTGTAGCCAGGATCAATGGTATACTTGACAGTTCCATCCTGGATGCGCTGGAGAAGTTCCTTGGCAAGCATTCCGTTGGAGTATTGGTTAGTGGTGAAGAACCGAACAACGTATTCCCACAAGTCATTAGGGTCTGGAACAGTTGCAGAAGGCTTGGTAGGAGCGGTAGTGGATGGATTGTGTGCTTGAGCGGAGGCAGTACGAGTTACAGGTCCAGGTATAGGTGTAGCCGGTTGCAAGGATGTCGATGTTTTCTTAGTATAGGTGGTCGGTGATTGGTTCGTAGCAGTAGCGGTTGGAGACTTCTCATTGGTGGAAGGTGACTGTGTCTCGTCATTGGTCTGAACGGAGATGACGTCATTGGTGGTTGAAGGTGGTGGCGGTGGTGGTGGTGGTGGGGCTGCTTGGGAGTGACTTGCAGGTGGCACAGTGACAACCGGATGCGAGTTGTTGTTGAGAATTTGAGAAGATAGTGGAGAAGCTGGGAAGGTGAACTCTGGCATGTTGTTTAATTTTAAGAGTTCATTAATGGATGTGTTGAAAGTCCCAGGATCATACAGTAGTAGATTGTAGTTGGGTCACAGTCAGGTGCCATGTTGGTAATAGCAGCATAGGTGGGTGATCTGGAAGAGGACTTTTTCTGTGCTGCTTCTTGAGTCTTCTTCATAATATCTTTTCGAGTGGGACATTTAGCAGCTAGAGTGTGATGATCGTTGCTTTTACAGTTCAGGCAAGTTGGTGTTGGTGGAGCAGAGGTGCAAGATCGAAAATCATGTCCTTCACTACTACATGTTGTGCAAAACTTCTTTTCCTTCAGAGGACAGTCTCTGGTGTTGTGTGCATACGAGTAACAAGTCCAGCAGTGAGGAATGTAGTGGTATCTCTCAGCTTCGATGCAGGTGGGGCTGACGAAGTAATAATAAACAGCAAGACCGTCAGCCAAAGAAGTGGTAGCCATAGTCACATCAGTGAACGTGATCTTGAGCATGGATGAAACTGTAGGTATTTTCATGATGCTCTCCACTGTGGCCCATGAGTTTTGTTCTTCAATGGAAGCCTTGAGTTCATCGATAGGTTGAACTGTAAGAAGCTTATCAAGTTTCTTAAGGAAGACTGTCCTCCTTGCCCTGAGAGCTGGAGATGACATGACAGTAAATCCTCGAGCAGTGAGAGTGGTGGTGGCTGTTGTAGTGAGTAGCTTCTCTGCTTCTTCATCATCGCTACACACGACAATAAATGCTTCCTTTAGTGTCAGTATGGAGGTGAACTTCACCTGCAGCTCTTCCCTAACGGCAGCTGCAAGAGCAAGTTTCGATGAATCGTTCACAGTACCACTGATGGATTTAATCTTGACACGATTTGCATAACTCATCGTGATGAACAATCAAGAATGAAGACGATGGTATAGATTCCCCTCCCCAACGGGGATCGTAGGGAGACTGAATATCGATAGTCAGAGCTGCTGTGACCGCACTGGGCAAAGTCAACAAGCAGAATCCTGTGTCTGTGAGGACCTAGAAAGCTGCCTGGAGCTTTTAGAGGAAAGGCTTAAGGCCTTTGAGACAGTTTTTCTTCTTTATGAGACAGATGCCTATACTGTAGGTGAGTCTGAAAATACTGTCGAGGCAACTCAGAAGAAATACGATGACTGGAGGGCTGAGTGTAAATTAGAGATGAAACTCTGCAAGCAGTAAATGAAAACATTGAAGGCTGATATGGCAGGGGCAACAAATAACATTTCAAGGAACACGAGCAGCCACACGTCTGTTAATATGTTACCCAGATTACCCCAGTTGAGTTTACCAACGTTTGACGGAAACTTAACAGAGTACATTGCTTTCTGGGATCAGTTCAAGGCCCAGATAGATGACAGAAACGATTTGTCAGATGCCGTCAAAATACAGTATTTACGATCACAGCTCAAGGGTTGGTCCGGCACAACCAAACCACTGACACCAATTATCAACATGCCAAGTGTTTGGCAACACCGAGGAGATAGATAAAGGTGGCTATATGGTATCCGTTGTTGGATCTAGCAACTTGCCATCACGACTGTCGGAGCTTAGAGAATGTAAATGAATGATTCAGAGAACCGACGAGTTGGTAAATTAGACACAAATGCAACACTTGGGTATCTTTATTGAGGAAACGTTTCGCCACACAGTGGCTTCACCAAGTGTTGCATTTGTGTCTAATTTACCAACTCGTCGGTTCTCTGAACCATTCATTTACATCCTGTCTGACACTGCAACTTCTTGGTATCTAAATACAGGGATTTCTTCGCTTGCCTATTCCTTGGGCACGACCTACTTCCACATTGGACAAATGTGACACCTCCTACAACTGTTGCACCTCTCCTGTCTACAGTATATAAGCTTCCTCTACGTACATATGCTGTATACTATTCAAGATTGATGGACTGACAACATCGACTCAAGATTGAGGGACTGACCACCTCAAACTCCTCCTGTTCTTCACGATTCTCCTTTGTATGGACTGATGAAGCCACTGTGTGGCGAAACGTTTCCTCAATAAAGATACCCAAGTGTTGCATTTGTGTCTAATTTACCGGAGCTTAGAGAAGTTCCGCATTGAAGTTATGAGCTTGACAAATAGCCTTAAAGATTTACACGACTGGGGTAAATCAGAATGGTTCGTCAGCCAGGCAATTCAGAGGAAACTGGCTAGCACTACAGTGCATGAGTTACATTTGAAATTCCAGACGAACCGGTTTACAATACAACAGATTATTGAGGGGTTGGGAGATCTCGTTTCTCATTTCAGTATAGGTGAGAGAGAAGAGTCACCACCATTACCACATATAAAAATAGTTAGTTACTCAAAAAACTCTGGAGATCAATCTGAAGCACATAAGAATAACGCTGGAGTGTATTATGACCAAAAAGTGCCTAATGTAGGGGCCTCTAAGCAGAACCTCAGAGGCACTCGTACTAGAATATAGGTGTTCTGCGAAGGTGAACATACTAGCACGAATTGCTCTAAGTATACAACACTGAGCAGTAGGCAATGGAGACTAAAGGAGTTGCAGCTATGCTAAAGGTGCTGTGGGGGACACGAGGCAGAAGATTGCCAGTCACATCTTTGGGAGTGTTATAACTGCCGGAAAGGTAAGCACCATACTGCACTATATCCTATGTCCCAATAATTTAAAGGATCCCCGGGCTAGTAGGGACGTTTCTCTGGTGGAGATAGAAAGCTAGTCCGAGCCTGAAACGGTAGCCAACGTGATTAGTGTGGGCAAAGTCTCTAATCCGAGTGAGAACTACAGAGGTGCTGCCCTACCTACAGTCATGGCAGGGGTTGTGAACGGGAACAGGTCTGAAACAACCCGATTATTCTTTGACTCGGGAGCACAAGTGTCCAAGATAACAGAGAAGTTGGTGGCTAAATTAAAGTTGAAGGCCACCGGCAGAGTTAGTATGACATTGAGAGGAGCTATAAGTCAGGTCCCGCCCAAATCTTACGATGTTGTGGATGTCACTGTTAAATTGGGTGGACATCGCAGAAATATTACCGCCTTGGTAGTAAAGACACTACCCACGGCAATTACGGCCAGAGGACTTGCTGCAGCAGCCAAACGTAAACCTGGCAGACCAGGGAATTACCACTAACACAGTCAGGAATGTAGGTATCCTGGTGGGAGCCGGCCAGATGGATGACTTCCTGTCAACACGACGGACTATTAAGGAAGGAATCGGTTTATACACATCCCCAGTAGGATATATCATCGGTGGCAAGAGTCCACCTGAATTCCCTGCAAAGCCAGAAAGGCGGAAAGCTGACACTATGATAGCTAGGGAGTAGCAATAACGAGTATTAGTATACACGATGAAGAGCCAGGTAAGCTGAACCAAGTAGGGAGTGACGGACACTCAGCCACCTCGGGGAGACGCTTTTATGGGGTACCTAAAAAGGGAGATAGACTGTCATTAAATCCAAGGAACCTCGTATCAGTGGGAAGAAAGTCTACCAGGGCATGTGGGCTGCTGGGTGGGAAGTACGGAGCCACTCGGACAAGGCTAGACATGCGAAAGACGTTAAAAGGAAGGGTGTTAAGACCACCAGAACTTAGGTAGACTTAGACTTAGTGTCTACCTTCGCCGGAGGGAGGATGTGGAAATTTATTGGGAGAGCAAATAACTTCCACAGGGAAACAGTACAAGCACTTAACATCCTCCACACACTTAGAGACTATACATATTATTTGATATATTTACCCTTCTAGGAAGGTTTAGGTAGGTTTATATAGTAGTAACTAATACAGTGGTACCTCGAGTTACGAACTTAATTCATTCCAGAAGGCTGTTCAAGTGCCGATACCGAACGAATTTGTTCCCATAAGGAATAATGAAAATTAGATTTATCCGTTTCAGACCCCCAAAAATACACTTACAAAGTACTTACAAAAATTCACTTACATAATTGTTCGAGTTGAGAGCTGCTCGCAACTTGAGGTACCACTGTATTAGAATTAAAAAAGTAACCATAGATATTATTAATGTAATCCTAGGACCTTAACATAGGTAGGATTAGGCCTTTAATATAGGTGAATATTAGCTAGTGAACTGGTAACCCAAAATTCAAACGAAGACGGGAGTCAGAGAGACGCCAGCTGTCTACTTGGAGTACAAACACCATTGTGACAAGATGTGCCATTTCAAACAGACCAGAGAACAGGCGTTAATACACTTGGCCAGGAGACAACAACATCACAAGAGGCTTCCTGAAGTACTGTGGATATTTGTCTCTATCCAGGCACATCTGCAGTAAGACAAGACCTTTGATTTTCTCTCAGCAAAGTTGGCCAACATTTCTGGGAAAACGTAGGTTGTAGTCGATCTGTGGAGTTTGAGCAGACGGACACGTGAACACAAGATAAGTTTGTCACTGCAAGAATAAGTGTGGGTGAGGGAACAGAGAACTCCATACCACCAAGTGAGTAATCCTTCATTCGTGTATTGTTAGGAATCGCTTACAACAACAGTAGTAACTGGAAATATGATGTAAGAGCCACTAGTGAGCCTGGGAGGACTATCTCAGGGTGTCTGTGTCAACAGCAATTGCCAAGGTGAGCAGCTCACAAGGGGACAGTTCCCACAAAAATTTCCAGAGTAGACAAAGAATCTGGTATATGGTCTATAGGATGGCAGTTGTCTGTCAGTCACTAAAGAACCACAAGGATTCTGAATTCAGTTATCATTACCCCCGACTGTCGTTATTCACTAATGAAGTATCACCGTTAAGAACAGGTGTTTGAGACATTGTGTTAGAGAGTAATATACGATAAAGGCAAGAGTTAAAATAATATATGACACAGCATAAAAATTCACATGAAAGAAAATAGACGATGGTATACTCTGAATATGTATATAAAATTGCTGCATGAGAAAAAAAATCACTGAAATTGTCTGATTAAATAAAGGAAATATCTAGAAAATTCAAAAGATAAAAGAGATATTACTGTAACATGAAATATTATCAAAAGTGAGCTGTCTTTACTCTCAATTCAAAAAAGTTTCAGTGATGCAACTTGTTGGTCGATGAAAATTGTAAAAGAAAATCATTAATATTGTATTAATGTACAAATTAAATATGTTAGAAATTATATAAAAATTACTTACCAAACAAATTATATAAAATATTGAATAATAAGATGATAAAAATAAAACAGAGAACACTGAAAACAGAACAATGAAATTATAATAGATTTCACTCTGAAAATTAGTTATCAATCTGTAGGAATTGCAGGAACACGCAATACATACAAAATTATAGAATGACAAGTAAAATTATAAATAATTACAGAAAAACAATGAAAATAAATGACAATGATTTGCAGAATTTAATAATCCATCACTGAATTAGCACACACAGAAAATATAGATACAACAAATTAACTCACATTTAGGCGAACATTAAAGTCGAAAGAAAGCAATAATACTTTACATTAAAAAAAAATATATATTAAGAATGAATTTGTTCTAAGAGGAAAATTTGTTATACCATAAATAAAAAAACATAATACATGAACTGAAAGGAATATTACTTACAGTAGAGAAGAAATACACATAACACTTAAAAGTGACCCAAAATACTGATAAACTTGGCTGTATTTTCTAGCAACACACAAATGAAACACTACCTCAAGGAACCTTGACGCTGGTGAGGTGCTCTTGATCTAGGAAATTGAATATGTGCTCCAGTTCCCTAAATTAATAATAATAAATTCTTTAATAATAATTATTATTATTATAAAAAAATATATAATAATAATAACGAGGAGTTTCAGAACGCCGCCAACTCAGTGCAGTGTTTACCTCGCCGTGGAAGCATTTCTCTCGTGTTTTGCTTGCATTTTGTGCAGTTATTTTACCAAATTTCTTTTTTCTGACCATGGTTCCTAAGAAAGTAAGTGCAAAGGACAGTGCTGAGAAGAGAAAAAGGATGATGTCCATGGAATTAAAGCATGAAATCATAGATAAACAAGAGAGGAGTGCGGGTTGTGGGTTGAGGGGAAAGTGGAGGAACATCGCTCGTAACTCGGACGTTGGCTCGTAACTCAGACGTTGGCTCGTAACTCAGACGTCAGCTCGTAACTCAGACGTTGGCTCGAAACTCAGACGTTGGCTCGTAACTCAGACGTTGGCTCGTAACTCAGACGTTGGCTCGTAACTCAGACGTTGGCTCGTAACTCAGACGTTGGCTCGTAACTCAGACGTTGGCTCGAAACTCAGAGCAAAAAATCAGGCGACGGCTCATATCTCGAAAAACTCTAATGATGGGCCACTCATAAGTCGAGGTTCCACTGTATATGAACTACCGAATACCCTGACAACACTCTACACTGACAACACTGTCCACCCTGACAACACTGTCCACCCTGACAACACAGACCACCATGAAAACACTGTCCACCCTGACAACACTGTCCACCCTGACAACACTGTCCACCCTGACAACACACTCCACCCTGACAACACTGTCCACCCTGACAACACTGTCCACCCCTAACAATACTGTCCAACCTGACAACTCTACCCTAACAGCACTGTCCACTCTGACAACACTGTCCACCCTGACAACACAGACCACCATGACAACACTATCCACCCTGACAACACTGTCCACCCTGGCAACACTGTCCACCCCTAACTATACTGTCCAACCTGACAACTCTACCCTGACAGCACTGTCCACTCTGACAACACTGTCCACCCTGACAACACAGACCACCATGACAACACTGTCCACCCTGACAACACTGTCCACCCTGACAACACTGTCCACCCTGACAACACACTCCACCCTGACAACACTGTCCACCCTGACAACACTGTCCACCCCTAACAATACTGTCCAACCTGACAACTCTACCCTGACAGCACTGTCCACTCTGACAACACTGTCCACCCTGACAACACAGACCACCATGACAACACTATCCACCCTGACAACACTGTCCACCCTGATAACACTGTCCACCCTAACAATACTGTCCAATCTGACAACTCTACCCTGACAGCACTGTCCACTCTGACAACACTGTCCACTCTGACAACACTGTCCACCCTGACAACACAGACCACCCTGACAACGCTGTCCACCCTGACAACACTGTCCACCCCTAACAATACTGTCCAACCTGACAACTCTACCCTGACAGCACTGTCCACTCTGACAGCACTGTCCACCCTGACAACACTGTCCACCCTGACAACACAGACCACCATGAAAACACTGTCCACCATGGCAACACTGTCTACCCTGACAACACTCTACTTTGACAACAATGTCTACCCTGACAACACTGTCCAACCTGACAACACAGTCCATCCTGACAACACTGTTCACCATGACAACACTGTTCACCATGACAACACTGTCCACCCTGACAACACTGTCCACCCTGACAACATTGTCCACCCATACAACACTGTCCACCCTGACAACACTCAATCCTGACATCACTGTCTACCCTGACAACACTATCCTGACAACACTGTCTACTCTGACAACACTATCCTGACAACACTGTCCACCCTGACAATTCTGTCCACCCTAAAACACTCTATCCTGACAACACTCTCTCCTGACAACAATGTCTACCATGAATAGATTATAAAATAGATTAAGTAATCAATATATTCAGTTAAAGAGAGAAATAAAAAAGGGAATAAGAAAAGCAAAAAGAGATTATGAGGTTAAAGTTGCAAGAGAATCGAAGACCCAAAAGGATTTTTTCAGGTATACAGAAGTAAGATTAGGGACAAGATAGGCCCACTCAAAAGTTACTCAGGTCAGCTCACTGTCAGTGATAAGGAAATGTGTAGAATTTTTAACACTTCCTCTCAGTTTTGACACAGGAAGATACTAGCGATATTCCAGAAATAATAAATTATGTAGAACAGGACGATAGTAAACTATGCACGATTAGGTTCACAAGTGACATGGTCCTTAGACAAATAGATAAATTAAAACCTAACAAATCCCCAGGCACTGATGAACTTTATGCAAGGGTTCTAAAGGAATGTAAAGAGAAGCTTACCAAACCTATGGCTAATCTTTTCAACATATCACTGCAAACTGGCATGGTGCCAGATAAGTGGAAAATGACAAATGTAATACCTATTTTCAAAGCAGGTGACAGGTCCTTAGCTTCGAACTATAGACCAATAAGCCTAACTTCAATAGTGGGAAAATTTATGGAATCAATAATTGCCGTGGGAATTCGTAGCCATCTTGAAAAGCATAAATTAATCAACGAATCTCAGCACGGTTTTACAAAAGGGCGTTCCTGCCTTACAAATTTGATAACTTTTTTCACTAAGGTATTTGAGGAGATAGATCATGGTAATGAATATAATATTGTGTATATGGACTTCAGTAAGGCTTTTGATAGAGTCCCGCATCAGAGACTGTTGAGGAAAATTAAGGCATACGGAATAGGAGAATTTTTTTTCTGGATAGAGTCATGGTTGACAAATAGGCAGCAGATAGTTTGCATAAATGAGGAGAAATCAGAGTGGGAAAGCTTCACAAGTGGTGTTCCACAGGGGTCAGTATTGGGCCCCTTGTTGTTCACAATCTACATAAACGACATAGATGAGGGAATAAATAGCGACATAAGCAAGTTTGCCGATGACACCAAAATAGGCCGTCCAATTCATTCAAATGAGGACATTAGAGCACTCCAGGAAGATTTGAATAGACTGATGCAGTGGTGGGAGAAGTGGAAGATGCAGTTTAATATAGATAAATGCAAAGTTCTAAATATTGGACAGAACAATAACCATGGCACATATAAACTTAATAATGTAGATCTTAATACTACTAATTGCGAAAAGGATTTAGGAGTTCTGGTTAGCAGTAATCTAAAACCAAGACAGCAGTACATAAGTGTTCGCAATAAAGCGAACAGAATCCTTGGCTTAATATCAAGAAGCATAACTAATAGGAGTCCTCAAGTTGTTCTTCAACTCTATATATCCTTGGTTAGGCCTCATCTAGATTATGCTGCACAGTTTTGGTCACCGTATTACAGAATGGATATAAATGCTCTGGAAAACGTTCAAAGGGTGGAACAAACTCCCGAGTACAGTTATAGAGGCTAAAACGTTGAGTAGTTTTAAAAATAGGCTAGATAAATATATGAGTGGGCGCGGGTGGGTATGAGTTGGTCCTGACTAGCTTGTGCTACTAGGTCAGATGCCGTGCTTCTTCCTTAAGTGAATGTAACCTGACCTGGCTGGGTCGGGGCATTGGCTTAAGCCGGTTGGAGAATTGGACCTGCCTTGCATGGGTCAGTAGGCCTGCTGCAGTGTTCCTTCTTTCTTATGTTCTTATGACAACACTCTATCCTGACAACTCTGTCTACCCTGGAAACACTATCTGACAACACTGTCCACCCTGACAACACTGTCCACCCTGACAACACTGTCCTCCCTTACAACACAGTCCACAATGAAAACACTGTCCACCTAATAACACTCTACCCCGACAACACTGTCCACCCTGACAACACTGTCCACTCTCACAACACTGCCCACACTGAAAACACTGTCCAGGTTGAAAACACACTATGCTAACAACACTGTCCATTCTGGCAACACTCTACCCTGAAAACACTGTCCACCCTGACAACACTGTCCACCCTGCCAACACTGTCAATCATGACAACACTGTCCACGTTGAAGACATTCTATCCTGACTTCTCTGTTCAGTCATGGGAACACTTCCCTGACAACACTGTAAACCCTGAAAACACTATCTATCCTGACAACACTTTATCCTGAACACACTGTCCACCTGACAACACTGTAAACCCTGGCAACACTGTCCACCCTTTCAACACACTGTCCACCCTCAAAACACTGTCCACCCTCAAAACACTGTCCACCTTAACAACACTGACCACTCTGGCAACACTCTACCCTGACAACACTGTCCACCCTGACAACACTGTCCTCCCTGACAACACAGTCCACAATGAAAACACTGTCCACATGGCAACACTCTACCCCGACAACACAATCCACCCTGGCAACACTGTCCACCCTTGTAACACTGTCCACACTAACAAACTAACAACACTCTCCACCCTGACAACACTGTCCACTCTCAAAACACTGTGCACCCTAACAACACTGACCACTCTCACAACACTGCCCACACTGACAACATTGTCCACGTTAAAAACACTCTATGCTAACAACACTGTTCACACTGGCAACACTCTACCCTTAAAACACTGTCCACCCTGACAACACTGTCAATCATGACAACACTGTCCACGTTGACGACATTCTATCCTGACATCACTGTTCAATCATGGGAACACTTCCCTGACAACACTGTTCACATTGACAACACTGTCAACCCTGACAACAATGTCCACCATGACAACACTGTCCACCTTGACAACACTGTCCAGCCTGACAACACTGTCCACCCTAACAACAATCTATCCTGAAAACACAGTCCACACTGTCCACCATGACAACACTGTCTAGCCTGACAACACTGTCCACCCTAACAACAATCTATCATGACAACACTGTCAACCATGACAACACTGTCCACCTTGACAACACTGTCTACAATGACAACACTGTCTACCCTGACATTCTATCCTGACTACACTGTCCACCCTGACAACACTACCCTGACGACACTGTCCACCCTGACAACACTGTCCACCTTGACACCACTGTCCACCCTGGCAACACTGTTCACCCTGACAACTCTGTTCACCCTCTCAACACTGTCCACCCTGGCATCACTGTCCACTCTGACAACACTGCCCACCCTGACAACACTGTCCACCCTGGCAACACTGTCCTCCCTGACAACACTGTCCACACTGGCAACACTGTCCACTCTGACAACAGTGTATCCTTACAACACTGTCATCCCTGACAACACTGTCCTCCCTTTCAACACTGTCCACGTTGACGACACTCTATCCTGACAACTCAATCCTCCTGACAACACTGTCCACCCTGACAACACACTCCACCCTGAAAAGACTGTCCACCCTAACAACACTGTCTACCCTGACAACACTGTGCACCCTGACTACAATCTATCCTGAAAACACTATCCTGACAACTCTTTCCACCCTGACCACACACTCCATTTTGACAACACTGTCCACCATGACAACACTGTCCACCCTGACAACTCTCTACCCTGAGAACACTGTCCACCATGACAACACTGTCCACCCTGACAACACTGTCCTCCCTGACAACACTGTCCACTCTGGCAACTTTGTTCACCCTGACAACACTGTTCACCCTCACAACACTGTCCACCATGGCAACTCTGTTCACCCTGACAACACTGTCAATGCTGATAACTTTGTCTACCCTGGCAACACTATCCACTCTATTGTATATAGTTGTTAAAACTGTAAATACTTGGTGAAGGAAAATACAATTTAAAGCATTTTCCATTGTTTCTTTGCTCCGAGCTCCCTTTTACACTCAGGATAATAGGCCTAGAACCTGAGGTTGTAATAGTGACAGTATACTGTATCATTAGAGATGTGATGGTGACAGTATCGTGTATCACTACAGTGTTGATGGTGACAGAATGGTGTATCACTACATTGTTGATGGTGACAGTATGGTGTATCACTACAGTATTGATAGTGACAGTATGGTGTATCACTACAGTGTTGATGGTGACAGTATGGTGTATCACTAGAGTGTTGATGGTGACAGTATTGTGTATCACTACAGTGGTGATAGTGACAGTATGGTGTATCACTACAGTGGTGATGGTGACAGTATAATGTATCACTACAGTGGTGATGGTGACAGTATGGTGTATCACTACAGTGATGGTGACAGTATGGTGTATCCCTACAGTGGTGATTGTGACAGTATGGTGTGTCACTACAGTGATGGTGACAGTATGGTGTATCACTACAGTGTTGATGGTGACAGTATGGTGTATCACTACAGTGTTGATGGTGACAGTATTGTGTATCACTACAGTGGTGATGGTGACAGTATTGTGTATCACTACAGTGGTGATGGTGACAGTATACTGTATCACTACAGTAGTGATTGTGACAGTATGGTGTGTCACTACAGTGATGGTGACAGTATGGTGTATCACTACAGTGGTGATGGTGACAGTATGGTACTACAGTGATATTGACAGTATGGTGTATCTCTACAGTGGTGATAGTGACAGTATGGTGTATCACTACAGTGATGGTGACAGTATGGAGTATCACTACAGTAGTGATTGTGACAGTATGGTGTATCACTACAGTGGTGATGGTGACAGTATGGTGTATCACTACAGTGATGGTGACAGTATGGTGTATCACTACAGTGGTGATGGTGACAGTATGGTGTATCACTAGTGGTGATTGTGACAGTATGGTGCATCACTACAGTGGTGATAATGACAGTATGGTGTGTCATTACAGTGATGGTGACAGTATGGTGCATCACAAGTGGTGATGACAGTATAGTGTATCACTACAGTGGTGATGGTGACAGTATGGTGTATCACTACAGTGGTGATAGTGACAGTATAGTGTATCACTACAGTGGTGATAGTGACAGTATGGTGTATCACTACAGTAGTGATGGTGACAGTATGGTGTATGACTACAGTGGTGATGGTGACAGTATGGTGCATCACAACAGTGGTGATGACAGTATAGTGTATCACTACAGTGGTGATGGTGACAGTATGGTGTATCACTACAGTGGTGATAGTGACAGTATAGTGTATCACTACAGTGGTGATAGTGACAGTATGGTGTATCACTACAGTAGTGATGGTGACAGTATGGTGTATGACTACAGTGGTGATTATGACAGTATGGTGTATCACTACAGTGATGGTGACAGTATGGTGCATCACTAAAGTGTTGATGGTGGCAGTATGGTGTATCACTACAGTGTTGATGGTGACAGTATGGTGCATCACTACAGTGGTGATGATGACAGTATGGTGTATCACTACAGTGATGGTGACAGTATGGTGCATCACTACAGTGTTGATGGTGACAGTATGGTGCATCACTACAGTGGTGATAGTGACAGTATGGTGTATCACTACAGTGATGGTGACAGTATGGTGCATCACTACAGTAGTGATGGTGACAGTATGGTGTATCCCTACAGTGATAATGACAGTATGGTGCATCACTACAGTGGTGATGGTGACAGTATGGTGTATCACTACAGTGATGGTGACAGTATAGTGTATCACTACAGTTGTGATGGTGACAGTATAATGTATCACTACAGTGATGGTTACAGTATGGTGTATCACTACAGTCGTGATGGTGACAGTATGGTGTATGACTACAGTGATGGCGACAGTATGGTGTATCACTACAGTGATGGTGACAGTATGGTGCATCACTAAAGTGTTGATGGTGACAGTATGGTGCATCACTAAAGTGTTGATGGTGACAGTATGGTGCATCAATACAGTGGTGATGATGACAGTATGGTGTATCACTACAGTGATGGTGACAGTATGGTGCATCACTACAGTGTTGATGGTGACAGTATGGTGCATCACTACAGTGGTGATGGTGACAGTATGGTGTATCACTACAGTGATGGTGACAGTATGGTGTAGCACTACAGTGGTGATGGTGACAGTATACTGTATCACTACAGTGGTGATGGTGACAGTATGGTGTATCACTACAGTGTTGATGGTGACAGTATGGTGTATCACTACAGTGATGGTGACAGTATGGTGTATCACTACAGTGATGGTGGCAGTATGGTTCATCACTACAGTGGTGATGACGACAGTATGGTGTATCACTACAGTAGCGATGGTGACAGTATGGTGTATCACTACAGTGTTGATGGTGACAGTATGGTGTATCACTACAGTGGTGATGGTGACAGTATGGTGTATCACTACAGTGATGGTGACAGTATGGTGTATCACTACAGTGGTGATGGTGACAGTATGGTGTATCACTACAGTGATGGTGACAGTATGGTGTATCACTACAGTGATGGTGGCAGTATGGTTCATCACTACAGTGGTGATGACGACAGTATGGTGTATCACTACAGTAGCGATGGTGACAGTATGGTGTATCACTACAGTAGTGATGGTGACAGTATGGTGTATCACTACAGTGGTGATGGTGACAGTATGGTGTATCACTACAGTAGTGATGGTGACAGTATGGTGTATTACTACAGGTGTGAGAATGTCAGCAGTAGCAGTGTCAGCAGCAGCGATGACGTCACTACCCAGCACACGGGAAGTGACGCTGGAGCTGACAGATGTGAGTGATGATATAGTGAGTCATGCCTGTGACCTGGCCCAGGAGCTACAACCATCAGGAGGGTGAGTCTTTCACTGTTGTTCTTGTGTTTCCTTCAGTGTTGATGTGCTTGGTGTTGAGTGGTGTGAGTGACACTGTTGAGACACTGTTGTGAGTGACACTGTTGTGAGTGATACTGTAGTGACACTGCTTTGAGTGACACTGTAGTGACACTGCTGTGAGTGACACTGTTGTGAGTGATACTCTTGTGACTGATGTGAGTGACACTGTTGTGAGTGATACTCTTGTGACACTGCTGTGAGTGACACTGTTGTGAGTGACACTGTTGTGAGTGATACTGTCGTGACACTGTTGTGAGCGACAATGTTGAGAGTGATACTCTTTTGACACTGCTGTGAGTGATACTGTCGTGACACTGTTGTGAGCGACAATGTTGAGAGTGATACTCTTTTGACACTGCTGTGAGTGACACTGTTGTGAGTGATACTGTTGTGACACTGCTGTGAGTGACACCGTTGTGAGTGATAATGTTGTGACACTGTTGTGAGTGATACTGTAGTGACACTGTTGTGAGTGACAATGTTTTGAGTGATACTCTTGTGACACTGCTGTGAGTGATACTGCTGTTAGTAACACTCTTGTGAGTGACTCTGGCGTAAGTGGAACTGTTGTGAGTGACACTGTTGTGAGTGACATTGTTGTGAGTGATACTGTTGAGACACTGCTGTGAGTGACACTGTTATGAGTGACGCTGTTGTGAGTGATACTGTTGATACACTGCTGTGTGTGACACTTTTGTGAGTGACATTGTTGTGAGTGATACTGTTGTGACACTGATGTGAATGACACTGCAGAGAGTTATACTTGCAGGAGTGACACTGGTGTTAGTGACACTGTTGTGAGTGACACTGTTGTAAGTCACACTGGTGTAAGTCACACTGTTGTAAGTCACTCTGTTGTAAGTCACACTGTTGTAAGTCACACTGTTGTAAGTCACACTGGTGTAAGTCACACTGTTATGAGTCACACTGGTGTAAGTGACACTTTGTGTGAGTGACGTAGCCTAGGAGTTAACCAAACAGGAGGGTGAGTTACTGCGTAACTTTCACTGGTAATGGTGGTTATTGTGATTACAATCGTGATGCTGGTCGTGATGGTTGCAGCAGTGATGGTGGTTGTAGTGGTTAGAACAGTGATGGTGGTTGTAGTGTTTAGGACAGTGATGGTGGTTGTAGTGTTTAGGACAGTGATGGTGGTTGTAGTGTTTAGGACAGTGATGGTGGTTGTAGTGTTTAGGACAGTGATGGTGATTGTAGTGGTTAGAATAGTGATGGTGGTTGTAGTGGTTAGAACAGTGATGGTGGTAGTGGTGGCTAGAACAGTGATGTTGGTTGTAGTGGTTAGAACAGTGATGGTGGTTGTAGTGGTTAGAACAGTGATGGTGGTTGTAGTGGTTAGAACAGTGATGGTGGTTGTGGTGGCTAGAACAGTGATGGTGGTTGTAGTGGTTAGAACAGTGATGGTGGTTGTAGTGGTTAGAACAGTGATGGTGGTTTTAGTGTTTAGGACAGTGATGGTGGTTGTAGTGTTTAGGACAGTGATGGTGATTGTAGTGGTTAGAATAGTGATGGTGGTTGTAGTGGTTAGAACAGTGATGGTGGTAGTGGTGGCTAGAACAGTGATGGTGGTTGTAGTGGTTAGAACAGTGATGGTGGTTGTAGTGTTTAGGACAGTGATGGTGATTGTAGTGGTTAGAATAGTGATGGTGGTTGTAGTGGTTAGAACAGTGATGGTGGTAGTGGTGGCTAGAACAGTGATAGTGGTTGTAGTGGTTAGAACAGTGATGGTGGTTGTAGTGGTTAGAACAGTGATGGTGGTTGTGGTGGCTAGAACAGTGATGGTGGTTGTAGTGGTTAGAACAGTGATGGTGGTTGTAGTGGTTAGAACAGTGATGGTGGTTGTAGTGTTTAGGACAGTGATGGTGGTTGTAGTGTTTAGGACAGTGATGGTGGTTGTAGTGTTTAGGACAGTGATGGTGGTTGTAGTGTTTAGGACAGTGATGGTGATTGTAGTGGTTAGAATAGTGATGGTGGTTGTAGTGGTTAGAACAGTGATGGTGGTAGTGGTGGCTAGAACAGTGATGGTGGTTGTAGTGGTTAGAACAGTGATGGTGGTTGTAGTGGTTAGAACAGTGATGGTGGTTGTGGTGGCTAGAACAGTGATGGTGGTTGTAGTGGTTAGAACAGTGATGGTGGTTGTAGTGGTTAGAACAGTGATGGTGGTTGTGGTGGTTAGAACAGTGATAGTGGTTGTAGTGTTTAGGACAGTGATGGTGGTTGTGGTGGTTAGAACAGTGATGGTGGTTGTGGTGGTTAGAACAGTGATGGTGGTTGTGGTGGTTAGAAAAGTGATGGTGGTTGTAGTGGTTAGAACAGTGATGATGGTTGTGATGGTTAGAACAGTGATGGTGGTTGTGGTGGTTAGAACAGTGATGGTGGTTGTGATGGTTACAGCAGTGATAGTGGTTGTAGTGGTTAGAACAGTGATGGTGGTTGTGGTGGTTACAACAGTGATGGTGGTTGTAGTGGTTAGGACAGTGATGGTGGTTTTGGTGGTTAGAACAGTGATGGTGGTTGTAGTGTTTAGGACAGTGATGTTGGTTTTGGTGGTTAGAACAGTGATGGTGGTTGTAGTGGCTAGAACAGTGATGGTGGTTGTGATGGTTAGAACAGTGATGGTGGTTGTACTGTTTAGGACAGTGATGGGGGTTGTAGTGGTTAGGACAGTGATGGTGGTTGTATTGGTTAGGACAGTGATGGTGGTTGTGATGGTTAGAACAGTGATGGTGGTTGTAGTGGTTAGGACAGTGATGGTGGTTGTGATGGTTAGAACAGTGATGGTGGTTGTGATGGTTAGAACAGTGATGGTGGTTAGAACAGTGATGGTGGTTTTGGTGATTAGAACAATGATGGTGGTTGTAGTGGTTGCAGCAGTGGTGTTTTAGGTGGTTAGAGCATTGATGGTGGTTGCAGCAGTGATTGTAGTTATGGTGATTAAAACAGTGAAGGTGGTTGTAGTGGTTACAGCAGTGATTGTGGTGATTGCAGAATGATGGTTGTAGTGTTGTAGATCATCAACAGACAACTACAGTTGTATCATCATCAACAGACAACTACAGTTGTATCATCATCAACAGGTACTGGGACATCACGTGTGACAGGAGTACGGTAACAGTGGTGGGCATCCAAGACATGATCCATCACCTGCATCAACACAGTGTTGTGGTGAAGGATGAGTTAGAAGTAGACACCAGCGCCACCATCACACAACACCAGAATGACCAGCTGGTCTCCCTGGCTGAGACAACACTCAACTGTGTCTTGGGCATGTGAGTGTAGCTGCTGACTTCACAGTAGCTGCTGCTGTCTTCATGGTAGCTGCTGATGGTGCCTTCATGGTAGTTGCTGCTGATAACTTCACGGTAGCTGCTGCATTCATAGTAACTGCTGTTTCCTTCATGATAGATGTTGTTGCTTCCTTCACAGTAGCTGCTGCTGCCTTCATGGTAGTTGCTGCTGATGTCTTCATGGTAGCTGCTGCCTTCATGGTAGTTGCTGCTGATGTCTTCATGTTAGCTGCTGCTGATGTTTTCATGGTAGCTGCTGCCTTCATGGTAGTTGCTGCTGCCTTCAAGATAGCTACAATCACGGTAACTACCTTAATGGTAGCTGCAATATTCGTGATAGCTACCATGTCTATCCAGCATGGATATCGCATTTTATAACATTGTAGCTATCATGAATACATCAACTACCATGAATATAGTTACCGTTATGGTAGCTATCATGAATATAACAGGTACCATGAAGATTGTTTCCATATTCATGGTAGTTGATGTATTCATGATAGCTACAATGTTATAAAATGCGATATCCATGCTGGATAGACATCTCCAGAGAATACTAGAAGGTCTACTTACTGAATCCCTTCTAGCTCTAGATGCTAAGCCTATGATGATAATTTTTAAATCACTTGTTCTCTCTAGGCTGGAATATTGCTGTACATTAATAACATCTCCGTTCAAAGCAGGTGAAATGGCAGATCTAGATAATGTACAGAGAACTTTTACTGTAAATATAAGTTCCATCAAACACCTTAACTACTGGGAACGCTTGGAATCACTTGACTTGTACTCGCTGGAATGCAGGCGAGAGAGATATCGTAATCTACACTTGGAAAATCCCTAATCTTCACACATAAATCACTCCCTACGAAAGTAAAAGACTGGGCAGGTGGTGCAAAATACCCCCAGTGAATAGTAGGGGCACCATTGGTACACTAAGAGAAAACACAATAAATGTCCGTTGCCCAAGACTGTTCAACAGCCTCTCGCCATGCATAAGGGGAATTACAAATAGACCCCTGGCTGCCTTCAAGAGGGAGCCAAATCCGCCGGGCTGTAGTTCATACATTGGACTGTGTGCGGCCAGCAGTAACAGCCTGATTGATCAGGCCCTGATCCAACGGGAGGCCTCGTCATGGATAGGGCTGAGGGGGCGTTGATCTTAGGTGTGGCATGCGAAGAGTATGTTACAATTTATTCGGCATATGCCACACTCCCATGTAGGCTGCCTCCCAACCAGTGAACCGGGTGCTGAGGGTTTAACTATCAATAGGGTACCCGTCGTTAAATCAGTACCTTGGTTCATTGACCAATCACAGGCAAGCCCGCCAAAGCTGAAGCAACGTGGTTCACTTGTGGTAAACATTGGCAGAATTGCATACCTGCTGGTTGAGTACGGTGCACTCTCTCTGGATTCTGTTTTGCAATCTGCCACCGTGTTGTACACTTATTGTTCCATCTGTACATATTGTACATAGCATACATATCTGTATATACTGGATGAAGGCAACTATATCTTATAGTCTACTGCTGAGTTTGTTTGCTCCAATTCCGATTTTGACAGGTCTCACAGACTATTAATTACCTGTGTTTGTAATACCCAGACCCCTCAGGGAAGGTTCCTTGATGTTGGTGAGGGGCTCTTGATCTAGGGAATTGGATCTGTGCTTCCCCCGAATTAAGCCTGAATGCCTTCCATTCTGGTTTTGTAACAGTTTGTCAGAATAAATTCTAATCCACTTACCCAATAAAGATACGAGACATTTTAATAGCCCTTTGTGATTCCAACTGGTTGATCTTAAACCAATTATAAATTTAAGATCTTTAATAACAAAGGTGTCTAGGTGGACAATATCAAAGTAATTTTTTTTATATAATTTAGTAGATAAGATCCTACACTTCTCTTGAGTATAATTGGTATACATTAAATACACACACACACACTTGTATATACTTACATTTTTCATTTGAGTATAACTCGTCATAGCTACATACTAGTTGATACTTAAGAATTGTACTGTTATGAAATGTACCCTCAGCACTATACTACTCAATGTACAATTTAACATTGCTATTAAGACTCAACTCAACTTACTTAAACAATGACTGACAACAAGTCCACAAATAGTTCTCCTAGTTTTTCTGGTGACGTTTGAGTTTAGATGTATAGTAACATATAGGATGGAGTAAGTCAGTGGTTGATGACTTTTGTCGAAGCACAGCACCCACTGCATAACCACTCGAAGCACAGAACCCACTGCATAACCACTCGAAGCACAGCACCCACTGCATAACCACTCGAAGCACAGCACCCACTGCATAACCACTCCTATCTATATGTAACAAGTTAAGGCTCTGCAGGATCAGAGGGAAGCATGTGCTTCAACCTAGCAAACGCGACTGAATAATCTTGAGATAAGTGAAACTTTACTTTGCTGCTAGTGAGCTCAGTTAGAGGAGGAGCAATCCTTATAAAAGTTAGGACAGAACCTGCGGTAATGCCCAGCCATACCAAGAAATATTTGGATTCCTTTCCTATCAAGTGACACTGAAAATGCAGAGATAGCACGACTCTTAGCATCAATAGGAGCAACCTCACCTTGGCCTATACAAAACCCTAGATATGTAAGCTTGGCTTTCCGAAACTACACTTAGCCAAGTTAACTGTGAAGTTGTAGTGTGCCAGTCTCTCAAACAAGGCTCTGAGACGTGTCAAGTGTTGTTCCCAGTCGTCACTGTACACCACTAAGTCGTCAAGGTAGACTTCCACTCTGTCTAAGTTGTAAGACAACTCGTTCATCAGACGTTGAATGATGAAGCAGCATTACATAAGCTAAATAATGTGACGAGATAGTTGAACAACCCATCTTGAACGGTGAAGGCTGACATTTCCTGAGCACATTCAGTAAGCGGGACTTGATAATATCCTCGTAAGAGATCTGAACGGCTGACATACTGGGCTCCTGACACACGATCAATAAGGTCATCAATACTTGGTAGCGGGTATCCATCTGGTAAGTTAACAGAGTTCACTTTACGATAATAAGTGCACATCCTGAAACTACGGTCCGGTTTTGGGACTAAAATGCAAGGAGATGCCTATGGACTTTTACTCCACTCAATTAACCCATGAGATAACAGAAAGTCAACTTCTTCTCTCAGTGCTTTATGTTTTGTTTGATTCATCCTATAAGGTGATTGCTTAATTGGGTCTCATTACACTGGTCTGCATGATTTTGTTTATTGACTCTATGGTATCTTTTTTCGGTATATATATGGAAAATAGTGATTCATTGTGTTTTTTTATTCATCTCTATCACACCAGGTTGTCAAGTTATACGGAAACGTTACTTTTCTCTTTTCGTATAACATAAATAAATGAGAAAGTGGTATATTACCAATTAAAATGCTTACCTTATATTGAATTATATGTTAAATCTAATATATTTTTCATTATAATTCAGATTATTAATAAGTCTAGAGGCTGCATAAATTCACCAGACATATTTTGCTATGTCTGCGGGCAAGTCACTCCTTCAGATCCCCAGAGCAACATTACACTTTGCTTATTTTGGCTGCAAACTTGGAGACCAGGACAAACCATCTGCATCACACAAAGCTTGCAAGAGTTGCATCAGGAAGCTCCAAATGTGGTCAGTTGGAAAACTTAAATGTATGTTCTTTAGAGTATCAATGGTATGGCGGGAGCAGATGAACCACCATGATGACTGCTACTTTTGTATGACTAAAGTAGCTGGATTCAACAAGAAGACTAAAGATCGCATAATATACTCAAATATTCCTTCAGCAATAAGGCTGTTCCACACTCTGAAGATATTCATGTACCTGTGCCATCTGAGACAAGGCAAATTTCATCAGTCTGATACCAGTGATTCTAAGGAGATGGAAGTAGACTATGAACCACCAACAAATGACGATCCCAAACCCTTTAACCAGGTTGAGCTCAATGACTTGGTGAGAGACCTTAACCTTCCAAAAGAAAGTGCACAGTTACTTGGCTCTAGACTGAAGGAACACAGGCTTCTAGCTCCTGGAACAACATTCGCTTGGTACCGTCATCGTGAAGCGGAATTCACTCAGTTCTTTGACAAAAAGGAATCTTTAGTTTTCTGTTCAAATATTTCTGGCTTTATTGAACACATGGGGATGTCATACAAAGCAGATGAATGGAGACTCTTCATTGATTCTTCTAAAAGAAGTTTGAAGGCTGTACTTCTCTACAATGGCAACACAGCTGCATCTGTGCCAATTGGCCATAGTGTCCAAATGTCAGAAACTTACGCAGATATGAAGACACTAATATCTCCAATCAAGTACCAGAATAACAATTTTCTCATTTGTGGTGATTTAACTCTTTACCAGGCCACGCATCAAATTTGAGACACTGCAACATTTGCAACCTATATTCTGATAATATAAGCAATTCTAAGACATTTATTTGTGTTCATTTGTCAAGTTTATTTATTTTAGGCGCCTCTTAAATACCCTCTATGGCAGAATCAAATATGAGGCACACCTGGCCTGGTAAAGGGTTAAAAGTTATTGCCCTCCTACTAGATCTTCAAGGCGGCTACACCAAGTATCCCTGTTTTCTGTGTCTTTGGGATGGTAGGGCAGACAGCCAGCACTATGATAAAAAAGAATGGCCACTAAGAACCAGCTTCTTACCCAGAAATCACAATGTGAAAACTGTGCCACTAGTTGACCCCAAGAAAATTCTGCTGGCACCACTCCACATCAAATTAAGGCTTACGAAAAATTTTGTGAAGGCCTTGAACAAGAATGGAACTGCTTTCAAGTACCTTGAGTCAAAGTTTCCTCGTATAAGTGAAGGCAAGCTAAAGGCAGGAATCTTTGTTGGCCCTCAGATTCGGGAATTGATGAAGGACAAGCATTTTGATGAAGCATTAACAGGTGTCGAGGTGAATGCCTGGTTTTCATTCAACAGATTTTCCACAACTTCCTGGGAAACAGGCGCTCCCTAGAATATGAAAAAAATGATCCAAGACCTGATTTCAAGTTTCCAACAACTTGGGTCTAGAATTAGTGTGAAGACGCACTTTTTGCACTCACATCTTGACTATTTTCCCAACAATTGTGGGGACTACAGTGAAGAACAAGGAGAGCGGTTCCATCAGGATATTTGCACCATGGAAACTCAATACCAGGGCAAATGGAATGTCAGCATGATAGCGGATTACTGCTGGTCATTGAAACGTAATGGTCTCGATGCACAGCACAAGCGAAAATCAAAGTGGTCCTCCTTCCTTTGATTCAATATGGAGGCTAACCATTAAGAGCATATTTTTTTAATAAAATAATTTGATTTAATTCAGGTTGATTTGGAATTCATATGTTCTTAAAACTAACAGAATGTGCTTTTCCATGATTACTTGCCTAATTTTAATAAAGTAACAATTTATTAAAAATTCACATTTTTTTTATTATTATTCTTAATTTGTATTTTATTCAAAATCCTTACGTGATAGAGCAAAATGATTTAGATATTTACAGTCAGCAGCCCAATAATATATAAGATCGCAACCATGAATAAAAATGAAAATTAAAAACATTCCAAATGCAGACCAGTATTGGTCCTCTGCTCAGAACCAAACTAGGTTACCATATAGTTGTTTACTATTATGGATGCAGCAACACGCTATCCAGAAGCTTTTCCTATGAAAAAAAATAGTGTCAGTGCTATTGTGAGAGCATTAATGAAGTTTTTCTCCTAAGTTGGATTCCCACGAGAAATACAGTCAGATCAGGGATCCAACTTCACTTCTAAGATCTTTCGAGAGGCATTATCCCACCTAGGAAAAAGTCTGTAATTTCAACCGCTGTATAATCCCTGTGGTTTAGCGCTTCTATTTGATTATAATAATAATAATAATAATGTACTTTCAACCAGTTATAACACAGAGTCACGATGTGCTCTAGAGAGATTTCATCAGACTTTGAAGTCTAAGATGAGAGCTTATTGTGAACATTTTTCCAGAGACTGGGATGAAGGAATACCTTTTCTTCTGTTCGCTATGAGAAAAAGTGAGCAAGAAAGTCTCGGGTTTAGTCCGTTTGATTTAATTTTTGGACACCGGTGAGTGGTCCTCTTGCTGTGTTGAAAGACGTGTGGACAGGAAAATCAAATCCATCATTGAGCACATCACCTTCATTAATGCAGAAGCATTTGAAAGCTGCTAGAGAGCTGGCTTCAAAAAACTAATTTCGGCCCAGGCTAGAATGAAGCAACAGTATGATAAACATGC
Source organism: Cherax destructor (assembly GCA_009830355.1). Lineage (NCBI taxonomy): Eukaryota > Metazoa > Arthropoda > Malacostraca > Decapoda > Parastacidae > Cherax > Cherax destructor. Next base: position 7,602 of record WNWK01019975.1, on the reverse strand, counting down.
TGTCTCTCGATCCTTTAAAGCAGGAGATAAGGTGATGGCTCAGAAATTAGTACCAGGTCATGCTCTACATGCCAGGTTTGATGGTCCCCTGGAAGTAGTGAAAAAGCTTAGTGACGTGATCTGTTTATTACACACGCCTGGGATGAGAAAATCAAATCATGTGTACCACGTCAACCTACTCAAGGCATACTATGCTAGTCACTTACCTACTTCATCTGCACTACCTGTGTCAGAGGAAGAACACGTCAGTACCTCTATAGACTACTAGATGATTTTCTTAGTGAACCTTGAAATTGATAAAGCTAGTGATATTAGACACATGATTGTGCAGTACCTTGCAGTGTTCAGCGATGTTCCTAAACGTTGTACTCTGGGAGTTCACGATGTTGATGTACAGGGTGCATCACCAATTAAGCAATCGCTTTATAGAATGAGACCAAGAAAACATAAAGAACTGAGAGAAGAAGAAGACTATTTTTTTATCTCATGGACTAATTGAGCGGAGTAAAAGTCCTTGGCATCTCCGTGCATTTTAGTGCCCAAGTCTGACGGTAGATTCAGGATATACAATGATTACCGTAAAGTGAACTCTGTTATCTTGCCTGATGGATATCCCCTACCTCGCATTGATGACCATATTGATCGCTTGTCGGGAGCACAGTATGCAGATACACTGGTGTGCAGATCTACAAGTATGCAGATACACTGGTGTGCAGATACACTGGTGTGCAGATCTACAAGTATGCAGATACACTGGTGTACAGATCTACAAGTATGCAGATACACTGGTGTGCAGATCTACAAGTGTGCAGATACACTGGTGTACAGATCTACAAGTATGCAGATACACAGGTGTGCAGATCTACAAGTATGCAGATACACTGGTGTGCAGATCTACAAGTATGCAGATACACTGGTGTGCAGATCTACAAGTATGCAGATACACTGGTGTGCAGATCTACATGTATGCAGATACACTGGTGTGCAGATCTACAAGTATGCAGATACACTGGTGTGCAGATCTACAAGTATGCAGATACACTGGTGTGCTGCTCTAGTACATGGGACATATGTTATTATAGTGACAGAGACATTCTATGGTAGAGGAGATGGGAGTTTTGAAGGATCGTCTGCAAGACTTGCAGAATGAAAGATTTCATGTGACAAGGGTGAGAGGTGGGTTAGAGGAGGTCTTGTGGGGCGACAGCCCATCGGCCTGTGTGCTCCGGCGTTTTAGGAAGCGGCAAAAGGGACATGACTATGATGACTTTGGAGGTGTGTCAAGATTTGGGGGTACAGGAGGGGACAATTGCTGAGGACTACGGAAGGGATAAGTAACTATGTAGATCACTGGGTGAGGGAGGGAACAGGCTGTAATAGGGAGGAATTGCTTGTCTTGTCAGTAAGGAAGACAGGATGGATATGGAGGGTGAGATTAGTGAGGAGATGTGGGAGGCAGTGCAGGGTTTGAGCAAGGGTAAGGCACCTGGATTAGATGGTCTCCTAATGATTTTTATGTGCATAATTGGGACACCTTGAGGGATTGCTTAGTAAGGGTGTTCAATTGCATGAAGAAAGGGAAGGTATTGGGAAGTATGCAAAACACAGGGGTTGCGGTTTTGGTGAAGAAAAAAGAGGAATGTAGGACAATGAAGGATTATAGATTTATTACTTTAATATCGCAGATTATAAGATCTTTGCAAAGTTCCTAGGTAATAGGCTTAAAAAGGTTTTGGGGAGGATCTTGCATAAGGGGCAATGTGGACTTCTGGGTAGAAGCATGGGAGTAAGTCATGGTAAAATTCGGGATTTTATTGAAGGTGCAGAAGAGGGGGGGATGGGGTTTGGGTATTGATTGGAGTGCGACTTACGATAGCGTGGAAAGGTGCATGTTGTATGATATTATGAGACAACAGGGTTTTTGGGGACGAACTAGTAGGCTGGGTAGAGACTGTATGGGGGAGCTAGGGTTAGGGTGCAGATAAATGGTAGGTTGGGTAGGGAGGTGCCTATGGATAAGGGATTGAGACATGGATGCCCCTTGTCTCAGATCTTGTTTGCATGCCTGCAAGACCCCTTTTATCGCTTCATTTCGGTAGGGGTGGGTGAGGGGAGGGAAGGGGATGCAGGAATTGTTGGATATGTGGATGATACAATGGTGCTGGTGAGAGATGTAGAGGGGTTAGAGAATGTGGGGCGTATTGTAGGGATTTTTGGGAAGGCTACTGGCATGAAGGTAAACTATGCAAAATCTAAATTGTTGGATGTAGGTAGGAGGGAGAATATGGGAGGGGCAGGGATGGGTAATGGTGGATCAGGTGAAGATCTGTGGGGTGGTGTATAGGGTGGATCCGGTGGTGGCTCGAGAGATTAATGCAGAGATGGTGGTGCGGGAGGCAATTAAGTTTTTAGTAAACTGTGGCACATAGCTGGGGTGTTCCCCATTGTTTTTGAGGATGTAAGAAACTTGCAACGAAGGGCTTTACATTATATTTGGGGTTATAGGAGGGCGTGGTTGCGAAAGCATTATGGTGGTTAGGGAGCCGAGGAGGATATCAGCGAGTCTTTTGGGCAGGGGGGGTGGGGGGAGGTGCTGCAAGGGGCTGCGATATACCCGGTTTATGATTGGAAGGGTATATGGAAAGGATTAAGGAAGTTGTGGCTGAAACCCAGGGTACGGGAGTTCATGTATAGGTTTCTATTGGGCATTGTGGCATCGAAGGCAATTTTGTAAAGCATGGGGATAGGGGTGGGAGGGTTCTGTGATAGGTGCAGGGAGGAGGATACAGCATACCATGCGGTATATTTTTGTCCTTTTTTTAGCATAGTGCGTGAATGGTTTGGGAAGGTGGTCCGTAGTGTGGGGGGGAGAGGGGACTTTCAACCTTGAGGGCTTTAGGGTTTAATGTAGGAGGGGTGGGCGGGGAGGTGAGGAGGGCGGTCTTGTACTTGGTGGCTGACTACATGTATGTGTTTTGGGGAATGAGGGAGGAGTCGGGGGTGTAGAGTCAGAGCCATGGCAGCTGTGGTTTATAGGACAAAATGTAGAAATAGGGATCTTTATGGTCGAAAGTGGGATTCGGCCTTTTCAGTGGGTTTTCGGGATCTGTCGGTGAGTGGGGGACTTAAAAGGGCTGGCCGGAGAAGGGGGGGTGTATACATGGTGGGGAAAGGAGTGTGAGAGAAGGGGAGGGGAGGAGGGTGACGGCAGACTCGGTGGGCATCTGACACGTGACTGGGGAATGTGTGGTATGCGAGGTATGAGGGTGTACGGCATAGGGGGAACCCCTATGTGGAGTAGGTGTCATGGGTAACCGTAGGGGGTTTTGTCATAACCTCTGGATTTGGTGATGTTTGTTCTAGGATAGGCTTGATTCCTTTCTAGTGTCTTACTATGAGAAGGACAGATTGGGTTTGTTGATGATATGTTGACAATAGTCTACCTTCGTTAGCTCGTGTTTGTATGGATGCTACATGGTTCCTTGTATGGATGCTACATGGTTCCTTGTATGGATGCTACATGGTTCCTTGTATGGATGCTACATGGTTCCTTGTATGGATGCTACATGGTTCCTTGTATGGATGCTAAATGATTCCTTGTATGGGAGGCATATTCTTCAGCTTTACTATGCAGCATCCTCGGGAAAGTTTTCTTTCCTTTCCCGGTGTTATTGTCTTGTATACGCTTGTACCGGGAATTGAGGTGTGTGTGTGTGTAATGTTGGTTTTTTCTGTTCTTCTGACATGGTTTGTTTTGTTTGAGTATTTTTCTATTCATACTTATCCTGTATATTTTAGGTAGCCCGGTGGTCTGGTGGCTAGAGCTCTCGCTTCACACACGGAGGGCCCGGGTTCGATTCCCGGCTGGTGGAAACATTTTGACGTGTTTCCTTACACCTGTTGTCATGTTCACCTAGCAGCAAATAGGTACCTGGGTTGTAAGTCGACTGGTGTGGGTCGCATCCCGGGGGACAAGATTAAGGACCCCAATGGAAATAAGACAGACAGTCCTCGATGACGTACTGACTTTCTTGGGTTATCCTGGGTGGCTAACCCTCCAGGGTTAAAAATCCGAAGAAATCTTATCTTATCTTATGACTGTTGTTTCAAGGTCACTGGTGTGTGTAGTTGTGAATGAAGGCAATATTTGTATTTTGTATTATGTTTGTTTCTTTTGTTGTGCCTTATATATCTTATGGGTTTGTATGAAATAAAGTTTTTTTGGGGTGGTGTCTGTACAATGTAGACTTGAAAATATTATGCACCTGGTGAGGATAAATTTTGTGTAATATGTCATAATGTTTTTTCTTTCACGAGTTTGTGTACTATGCCCTTCGGGGTATTATTTCCTCCAGGTTTGTCATTATTTTCCTGTTCATGAAGATTATATAATGAGTTATTTTGTTTTGTGCTTAGTGTATTTCGCCTTCTGTATAGTTTTATGGTGTAAATACTTTGAGAATACTTTGTTTTGCCTTTCAAGATCAGGCAGGTTTGTGATTGTAATTATTTCGAAACTCACTTGTTTCTGTATTTACATGTGTTTTGTATGTTTTTTTTTTTCAATAATAAAAAAAAACACTAACAGAACATGTACACGACACATATTGATCCTATAGAGGCATATCCCACGGACACAGTAATATAATGATTCTCATATAAATTCCATTGCTTATCCGAAAGACAAGACATTAATCATTAATACAAATCCTCACGACATACCGGTAGATGTTACATGAGTTTCATAAAAGGCTACAATATATTTGACCATATTGGGACTCTAATGATCGAACAACAACACATAGGCATCCCCACCATTACACACATAAGCCTCAATTTTTACAACATCTTACCAAACTACGAAAGCCTCGCTAGTGTAGAAGCACCTTAGATCATGTCCAACATGTCATTCCTTCTAGTCATGCCTCACTGCAACCACACACGATTGCTTCCCAACTCCTGAAACACCTAATCCACACAACTCATACCATTATACCTTAAGAATAACCCCCCTTTTTTTGGGGGGATGGAAAACCATCCTGTCATTACCCCTTACATTCACGCACCCTTTAGCACCCTCACTGTGAGATTCCTATAAGCTTCCAGTAGGTCCACCTCCCATTTCTCTTTAGTATGGCATTTGGTCCTATAAAACCCCACAATCAGGACCTTAATGTGCTCGTCAGCCCCCGTCAATCTCATTGCCCATGATTAATAAATGAAATCAGTGACCAAGTATACTACCGTCTGTTGAATCCGCTTATCCATCATCCCTACATCCAAACTTTAAGCCCTCAGCACCGAATTGACCCCCCAGCAATCCTAACACCTGACTAAACCACTCCCTCACTTACCCCAACCAATCACAAAAATTCACTACATGATAAGCAGTCGCTTCCTCCCCACACAATGTGCAACCACTCCCTTCCAAGATTCCCCTAGTATACAACACCGCCCCAGATGGAAGAATTCCATGCAGGAACTTAAAAACTACTTCCCACTCCTTCGGATAAACCCTGGATTCCCTCAACAGGCCCCACACTTCTCCCCAAGCATACGTAGGGTATACGCTCTCTACCATCGCCACCACCGATTCCATGCCCACCCTATCCAACACCCAAGCCTCATCTTCCCTGGTTCCCGAATCACTAACATAGATCCAACATCGTCTCGCAGTCCTTTAACTCCTTACCCCTCCACCATCTGCCTAAATCCTCGTGAATCCTCTTCAACCAACCCTCACCCCTCCCACTTTCCCTCATATAACACCTCTTCACATACATGCTCTTTAACTGTCTATCCAAAGAAATAAGCCCCAGCCCCCTCCCTGGCTATTGGGAGCGAGAGCACCCCCTACTTAGCCACTCACAGCCTGGACCCCATATAAACCTAAATATTCTCCCCAATAACCTATACACATCACAACCCACCATTGGATATTCGGGCCCCATGTGCCACAGTTTACTATAGATCAATGTATTTACCACAATTACCCTCTGATGTAAGGTTAAATTCGCTGATCTTAAACTCGTCATTCGGCTCAACGCTCCATCCATTACCCTCTCTGAATTCACCACTTTCGCCTCCTCACTATTCCTCATGTATACCACTCTGCAAATCCTCAACTTATCCACGACTTTCCCTGCCGCCACTAAGCCCACCCCCACCCTCCTTCCCACATCCATATTCAACAATTTCTCCTCATTAATCTTCATACCTGTTGCTTCTCCAAAAAATACCACCAGCCTCCCCACCTCCCTTAAATCCCTCCTATTCCTGAACAAAACCGTGGTATAATTCACATATCCCAAGATACCCACTCCCCTTACCCTACCTACTGACACACCTCCCTCAAGACATCTCCTAATCACCCTATAAAGGAGATCTTGAACGTAAGCAAACAACAACTGTGACATTGGGCATCCCTGTCTCAGACCCCTAGCCATTGCAAGATAGCCTCCTAAAAACCCATTCACTTGCACACGCACACGCGCTCCCTTCATATAACGTTTTTGCTCACGACACCATTTCGGCCCCAAAACCCTGGCACCTCATAAACCTCCACAATGCCTCACTGTGAACACTATCTTAAGCAGCCTTCCACTCTAATGCTAAAACCCTGCCATCCTCTTCCTCTCTATACCGATCAATGAACTCCCTTATATGCCCATGACCAGGAATCCCCAACTGTCCCTCATCAATTACCTAGCCAACCACACTCTTCAAGTGATTCCCCAATATTTTCACATAGATCTTATAATCCCAATTTTCTATGTAAAACTCACAAGGTAGACCATCTAAACCTGGGGACTTGCCTAAGCTCATCCTCCATATTTCCTCTTCCATTATCAACCCTCCTAGCTCCCACCTATCCTCATCATCCAGCTCACAGCATATCCTACCCCCATTACTTGTAAAGCCTCTTCGTTTATATCCCTCCTCATTGATCCCTCAAAAAATGCATCGATATACCCACTCAACCTCTCTGTCGTCGTCAGTACCTGACACCCCCAATAACCCCCAAGATCTGCCCCCACCTCCATGCTCATCATGCTCATAGCCAATCTCTTCCACCACTGCTCTCGTAATTCACAAGCAGACGGACGATCTCCCCATAAGACCTTCTCCAATCCCCCAGCCACCCGCGCACCATCAAAATGCTGATTCTGAATGTCCTTGATTTGCTCCGTCAAAACCTCGATGACCTGCAATGGATAATTCACCCAAACCCCTTCATAACATTCCCTTAATTGCCTCTCCAGATACCTCTGCAAACCATATGATAACCTACTTTTTTCCCTACCACACCTAACATAAAATTCCTTAATCTTTACCTTTGCTACTGTGTCCTACCATAATATCAAATCTCCCCACCTCCCTTATTCCTCCACAAATTACCTCACAACTCTGCAAAGGCCTCCCTCCTCCCCCCTTTAAGAAAACCCACATTCAGTTTCCAATACCCTCCATATCGTCTAGGTAAGCCCCCCACACCAAATTCACTAATACTCCACGATGATCTGAGAATGCCAAGTTCAATGTTTCAAATCATGTCACATCAACTACTTGATTCACATATATCCTATCCAACCTTGCTGCATA
>WNWK01019974.1:0-36742 GCA_009830355.1 Cherax destructor | reverse complement strand
TTCAAGTCTTGAACATGTACTCATTGGAGCGGAGGAGAGAGAGATACATGATAATATATACATGGAAAGTACTTGAGGGCCTGGTCCCAAATCTGCACACTGCCATAACAACATACTGGAGTGAGAGATATGGGAGAAAGTGTAAAATAAACCCAGTGAGGAGCAGGGGTGCGGTGGGGACAATACGGGAGCACTGTATTAACATCCGGGGTCCCAGACTATTCAACATCTTACCAGAAGATATCCGAAACACGGCTGGAACCAGTGTAGAAGCCTTCAAGAGGAAACTGGACACATATCTTCACCAGGTGCCAGATCAACCAGGCTGTGATGGATATGTGGGGCAGCGGGCCTCCAGCAGCAACAGCCTGGTTGACCAGGCAAGCACCAGACGAGCCTGGCCCATGGCCGGGCTCAGAGAGTAGATACTCTCGAAACTCTTCAAAGGTATATCAAAGGTAAGGTACCAGAAAAGGCTGGCACCAAGGATGTGCTTCAGGAGTAGAAAAACTCTTGAAACCCATCATAGGATGACTTGGAGGGCATATAAATCTGTGAAGGAGGGAAAGCAGGGTAGGGGGTCATCCTAGGAAAGGTTGGAGGAGGGAGTAAAGGAGATTTTGTGTGCGATGGGCTTAGACCTCCAGCAGGCATGTGTGAACATGTTAGATAGGAGTGAGTGAAGGTAACTGGTTATTATGACTTGATGTTCAGTTGGAGTGCGAGTAAGGTAATATTTATGAAGGGATTCAGGGAAACAGGTTAGCCGGACTTGAGTCGTAGAGGTGGGAAGTACAGTGCCTGCACTCTGAACGGGGGTGGGGATATTTGCAGTTTTGAACTGTAATATTGGCAGTTGGCACTCCTCTGGCAAGACAGTGATGGAGTGTGATGGTGAAAGTGTTTCATCATTTTTGGGTCACCCTACTGTGGTGGGCGATGGCCAGTTTGTTGAGAAAAAAAATAATTTGTGTTGTGTCTGCATATCTCTGTATGCTTATACAATAGTTTTATAACATTGCAATATTTATCTATATTTTTCAAGCACATTTGACTGTGTGTGTGACTATATGGGATATATATATATACTCCTGATTGGATTACTGTTACAGAATAGTATTAGCATTTCTGTCATTTTTATATGGAAGTATTTAATTTGCTTATAATGCAGCTAATTACAAAACCACACATTATGAAACCATTCTTTCAGCCCCCACACATAGGTGACTTGCCAGCACTTCAGGAGTTGTGGCTTGATCACAACCAGATATCTCACCTTCCTCCAGAGACAGGCCGCCTAAAGAACCTTTTGTGTCTTGATGTCAGTGAAAACCGTTTGGAAGATGTACCTGAAGGCCTTGCTGGACTTACAAGTCTTACTGATCTTCATCTGTCGCAGAACCTCATAGAAAGCCTACCTGATGGCATAGGAGCTCTCACCAAACTCACCATCTTTAAAGTGGATCAAAACCGTCTCATGGTCTTAAATCCTAATATTGGCAAGTAAGTATTTAATGATTAATAAAGATGAGAAAGATTCTTAATTATATTTGTTCTGTATTTTTGTGTAAAATTTCAGTAGCAGTTAACCCTTTCTGGGTCGGTGCCGTACTAGTACGTTTTACGCGCCAGGGTCAGTGCCGTACTAGTACACGTAAATTCTAGCGGCCTCAAATTAAGCGGGAAATGGCTGGTAGGCCTACATATGAAAGAATGGGTCTGTGTGGTCAGTGTGCGCAGTATAAAAAAATTTGTTTGACGATAACAAGTACTTACTTTGAAATTGAACTCAAAGTAACGAAAATGTTCGATTTTTGCCGATGTTCAAGAGTAAACAAATCACACCATGCGTCCAATACACATCAACTGGTGAGTCTAATATTCTTGCACAAGTGTGCTGATATTATTTATACTGTTTTTACAATGATGCAGTTGTATACATAACAGTAAATCTTCTATTTTTTGTGAGAATAAAAATTCAAAATGGAAAGCAAAAGTAATGTAAGAGAGGCCTGGAGATGTGATTAATGAACAGAGAAGATGTTATTTTAGTGCCTGCCAGGAATGTCTGCCTTGTTTATTCTGGACCCCATTTTGAAATTGGCATCGTTTGAAATTTGTGTGAAATTGGCCAAATTGCCATTTTCTGACCACTTTTTTGGGTAGTTGAAATTGGTAAATGGGCAGTTTCTTGTACTCGATCGATAGATGAAATGGAGTTCTAGCGAAATAGCTATGATTTTAGTAGACTGGAACATTGGAATTGGCCAAAAATAGGGTTCAAAGTGGTCGAAATCGCCAATGCGTAAATATCGTTGAGACCGATAACTTCACGAGAGCGTAATTCCGTAAATTTTCCATCAAATTTCGTACTTTTGGTGTCATTACCATTGGGAAAAGATTCTCTTATCATTTCATAAGAAAAAATAATTGTTTTTTCCTAATATTTTGCGACACCAGGAGACACTTCGGGATTTGGGGTTGCGACAGTCAAAGGGTTAACCCTTTGACTGTGCCTTTCTTGGTTTTTTGTTCAATCTACACATTCAGTAACTTCTCATATTTAGCAGTTATGACTGTCTGACCTTCTCAGATCACAGTCAGGATTACTTATTGCATGAGCTCTTATCTTCCTTCATTTTTTTTAATTATTTGAATTGTTGTGTTGGTAAGACCAAAGGTCCATGCTGTCTCCATCACACAAAGGGTTAACCCTTTCACTGTCCAGACCCCAAAATTGATATTGCTCTCGGTGTCAACTTTTTTAAAAATATCGCCAAAAATCAAGGCCTTTTTTGGCCCTTTCTGGTCTGAAACTGTCCAAAATCATCTCTATTTCACATGTCTGTCTTCTGGTCTATAATTTAACTTGAAGAAATGTCTAATAAAACCATGAAAACTACAATAGCAAATGCCTTAGTCACTATTTTCACCCAAACACAAGGTCAGAAGTTAGCTGTTTTTATTATGCTTTGTTTGTGGACGGGACTTGTATACTCTACACACCCAACACACAGACCCATTCTCTCATGTCTGGAGCAAAATTTACCACTCGCAACATATTTGAAGGTGCTATGATTTAGATGTATATACAGTGGACCCCGAGTAACGAGCAAAATTCATTCCAGAAGCCTGCTCAAGTGCCATTACCGAACGAATTTACTCCCTTAAGAAATAATGTCAAGTAGGTTAGTCCATTTCAGACCCCCAAAAATACACTTACAAAAGCACTTACAATATTATACTTACATAATTGTACGATTTCCGGGGTGCTCGTTACTCGGGGGTTCACTGTACATATATACATAAGTCTCCATAGGGAAGTGGAACAGAATTCTTCCTCCATAAGCCATGCGTGTCGTAAGAGGCAACTAAAATGCCAGGAGCAAGGGGCTAGTAACCCCTTCTCCTGTATATATTACTAAATGTAAAAGGAGAAACTTTTGTTTTTTCTTTTGGGCCACCCCGCTTCGGTGGGAAATGGCCGATGTGTTGAAAGAAAGAAGAAAATATACATAAGTGCTGCTGGTGTCATAAGCTTGTACTGTATATATATGAGAGAGTGAAAGTGTTAAGGTGTCATGTTTCTGAGACATATCCTCCTCTGATTCTGTCAGAGGAGGAAATGTTTGATTTTTATTTGATTTTTGAGAACTTTAGCACAAAATTTGGACCTGCCCTGCTCCTGTTACATGGGCTTCAGCTGACTCCTTTGTGCATCCTCCTCTAGTAATGGTTATTGTAACATGGCAAATTAGGCACTTAACAGAACACAACAAACCTACTAGGGATATTATAGGTGAGTATTAAACTTGGATAAATGTGACATGTAATATTCCTAAATGACCATTCTATAGCAGGTAAGTAAGACACACATGCAACAGTTAGGCATCTTTATTCTGAAACATTTTGCCTACACAGTAGGCTTCTTCAGTCGAGTACAACCTATCGGTATTGTATACCATTTTGATATTCACTCTATGGCAATACTACAGAGATTTAATTTTTTAATCTTAAAAACATTTTTTTATGGGTTTACTTAATTTTGGTCATTGATCTTAATAGCAACTTGACCCAAATTATTACATTGTTTCTTATGACTCCTTTGTTTTTTCTGCCTCGTATGTCATCTATTGCAGTCTCTACCATTTCGCTTTCACAATAAAAAGAAAAGTTACTTAAAAGGGTAGGAGAGGGACATATTGCTTTATTTTATTTCTTTGCTTTTTCAGGTGTGAGAACTTGCAAGAACTTATCCTGACAGAAAATCTTTTGACAGAGTTGCCAGAGACGATAGGAAACCTTGCTAAACTTACCAACCTAAATGTTGATCGCAATAGATTAAATGAACTTCCGGCTCAAATTGGTGAGTGGTTAAATATAAATATTTGATTAATTAAAATGCTTTAGTGTATATGGTAAGAATAAAGTAGTGAATAAAATGCCATCCCAACATATCTTAGTGTTCACTAAATAGTAATTTTTGAAAAAATTTCAGAATAATTTCAGGTGACTATAAAATTTATGCTGTAGTATGCAAGTGCTGTCATGCCCAAATATTTCATGACTTGGTTACAAATGTTTAATTCTGTGGTTGGGTTGAATAGTAACTGTGGCTCTTTTGTAGATCTACTACAACCCACCATCCTCCCTGAGGAAGGTTCTTTGATTCTGGTGAGGGGCTCTTGATTCAAAGAATTGGATCTGTCTTTCCCTTGAATTAAACCTGATATTTCCTTCCATTAGATATCACATTGGAGGGAGGGAGTATGGAAGAAGTGAATGTTTTCAGATATTTGAAAGTTGACTTGTTAGCAGATGGGTTTATGAAGGATGAGGTTAACCATAGAATTGATGAAGGAAAAAAGGCGAGTGGTGCGTTGAGGTATCTGCGGAGACAAAAAAACGTCATGCATGGAGGCAAAGAAGGGAATTTACGAGAGTATAGTGGTACCAACACTTATATGGGTGTGAAGCTTGGGTTGTAAATGCTGCAGCAAGGAGGTGACTGGAGGCAGTGGAGATGTCGTGGCTAAGGGCAATGTGTGGTGTAAATATTATGCAGAGAATTCGTAGTATGGAAATTAGAGGGCTGAAGAGGGGTTGTTGAGGTGGTCTGGTCAGTTAGAGAGGATGGAACAAAGTAGAATGACTTAGAGAGCATATAAATCTGTAGGGAAAGGAAGGCAGGGTAGGGGTTGTCCTAGGAAAGGTTGGAGGGAGGGGGTAAAGGGGTTTTGTGGGCGAGGGACTTGGACTTCCAGCAAGCGTGCGTGAGCATGTTAAATAGGAATGGATGGAGACGAATAGTTTTTGGGACCTGATGAACTGTTGGAGTATGAGCAGGGTAATATTTTATGAAGGGATTCAGGAAAACTGGTTAGCCGGACTTGAGTCCTGGAGGTGGGAAGTACAGTGCTGTGTTTTAAAGTAGGGGTTTGGAATATTTGCTGTTTGGAGTGACATCTGAACTTTCATATCTGCTCGCCTCTGCAAAGACAGTGATTGTATGAATGATGATGAAAGTGTTTCTTTTTTGGGTCATCCTGCCTTGGTGTGAGACAGCCAGCATGTTGGGTAAAAAAATGATTTATGTCAGAGAATTGATGTATGTAAAGCCTGATTCTGATAATTTCTCTCCTTTCAAATTAAGGAGGCTCTTATATTCAATGCTTCCAGCCTCTTCTGTTTTTTTGGTTCCTTTCATCAATATTAAGGATCTTCAACAGATAATGAAAATAGAGATTAAGGTCCCCTTTGTGTGGTAGCAGTAGTTTGTGTGTTAGCATTGGTTTTCAGAGTTGTCGATGAGTGGAGCAATTTGTCAAGTAAAGTCATGGAAGCTAAAAGCTTGGGCAGCTTAAAAATTAGGTTAGACTAAGAAGAATTGGTTTGATTAGTATGTAAGGTTATTAGGTAAGACACACATGCAACACAACAGTTAGGTATCTTTATTTCAAAACATTTCACCTACACGGTAGGCTTCTTCAATTGAGTACAGAAAAAAGCTGGTTGAAGCAGAAGAGATGTGAAGATGATGTCATCAGTCCATCACTCTTGGACTGATTGCATCGTCTTCACATCTTTTCTGCTTCTACCAACTTTTCTGTACTCGACTGAAGAAGCCTACTGTGTAGGCGAAACATTTCAAAATAAAGATACAGTGGACCCCGAGTAACGAGCACCCCAGAAATCGTACAATTATGTAAGTATAATATTGTAAGTGCTTTTGTAAGTGTATTTTTGGGGTCTGAAAGGGACTAACCTACTTGACATTATTTCTTAAGGGAGTAAATTCGTTCGGTAATGGCACTTGAGCAGGCTTCTGGAATGAATTTTGCTTGTTACTCGGGGGTCCACTGTACCTGACTGTTGCATATGGGTCTTGCCTAACAACCTGTCGGTATTTTATGCCATTTTAATATTCATTTAGTACGTAAGGTGTTAAAGCTAACTTCTTGGGTAGTTTTGGGAACATGTTGGACAAATATGTAGGTGGGAACGGTTGGATTTCAGAAGGACATTTCATATATGGGTTGGTAGGCCTTTCCTGTTATGAGTAAAATAACGAAATTTTGGATGAAGTAAAAATGGCAATCACTTCAAAATCTTCCTTCTGGCATACTTAATTGCATAAGAAAAAAAAAATGAAGGAACACTACAACAAGCTTACTGGCCCATTCAAGGCATGTCCTTAAAACCTACCATTCCCACCCATCTATTTGTCCAGTCTTTTCTCAAAACTGTCCAAGAATTTGCTTCATTACCTCCTGTACTAATCAAACCCAGTCCTTCTGTTTCATATGTTTGTCTCATCTCTTTTTAAAGCTACCCAATGTTTTAGCTTCTATTACCCTACTTGGCAGATTGTTCCACTCATCAACAAATTTGTTTGGAAACCAATACTTACCTACATCCTTCCTATTGTTTATTAATACCGTGTTCAGAATGTGGAACCATGAGACATGGATGCTCATTTTTATTTTCATTTTTTCAACTTGGATATCAATATGTGTATTAGTTGAAGGTTTTGCAAATCCTGTAATGTATGACTGAGGTTGACATCAAAATCTCTAATAAGTCTTCGAGCCCAACCTAGATCGATCAGACGACGTTGTAACTAAGCAGTATTTTTATTGTCCACTATGATGTTACTACGGTGGAGATCTAAGTGATCAAAACCTGAGTTATGGAAGTTGGCGAGTACAGCAGTGCTGTGGCCCTCAGTTCCTTGAATTGGAAATTTTTACTCTTTGTAATTTATTCTCTCGTCTTGGCTACCCTTCCAATTACATAAACTCTGCCTTAAGATGTGCTAAACTCTCTACTCCTATGAAATCCCTGTTCTGTCTTCCCTATACGTATTTCCAGTCTTTCTAATCTCAACAACTCTTTTCGTTTCTTACACATTAGACTTACTTTTCGCCAAACTAACACTCTTTGTAGTACGTAATCTAGTTCGTACCCCTCCTCCCACTATAGATACCCCTGTTGTCCTCTCCAGTACTTTGGAGAGACTGGCCACTCTCTTCCTGACAGACTCGAAGAACACAAAAGAAGTTAGGCTTTTCGACACCAGTAATGCTCTTTTCTGCCATGTTAGAGATCACAGTCATTCTATTGACTGGTCCTCGGCTAAAACTGTCTGCCCTACTTCTAGCTTTCACAGTCACCATCTTATTGAAGCTTCTGTTATACACAACTTTCCTTGTATGAATCTTAATCCTGGCTTTGTAGATGCCTTCCTTTCTTGTTACATTGTCAAATGCTCCAAACTTCAAAACACTCGAGACTTAACCTGATCCTTTCTTCTCCTTTCCCTACTCTTCTCCTTTCCTATTTTTGTCCTTTGTTCTGCCTAAGTGTGTTCCATAAGTCAGTTTTTTCTCCTCCTGCATTTTTGGTCCTACTCCTTGTGGGCCTTTAGTTTCCTGCAGTGCTCCTTTTTCTTATCCTTAGACTGACCCCACTTCTACTACATCTTCCCCTCTGTTCTATCTTGTGCCACTAAACTACTCTTCCTACTTTAAACTACCACTGCTTCTTCTACTACTACACTTCCACTATCAACCTTACCACTCCTCCCTCTCTTGTTCCTTTCCTTGTCCCGCTTGCCTATATATATTGGCTTCCTTTTCTAGTTGTGTGACTTTGTAAATGGTCCAAGTTGGACTGAAACGTCATCGTAAGTTTCTCTCTCCTATGCGGGTTATTTGTGTATGTAAATACAGTTTGGACTGCACACTATTGAATGAGTAATATTTATTTTTTCAATTGGGATGTGCATAGTATTAAATGCAAGGCACTTGCTGTGATGTACAGTAAACACTTAGTATAGTGGACCTTGATTTGACGCAATTCTAAATACAAAACGAAATCTGCTGGGTCAGTAAATTTTGAAACAATAAGCAAAGTTTGTTGCATACATGTCTGTTATTGTTACAGTCACTGGAAACAATCTCATCTCTGTACAAGAATGGTATACCATCTCGACAAGATGAAAATTAAGACATGTGCAACATCTGGGTATCTTTATTGTAGATGTTTTGCCATTCAGTGACTTTGTCAATACAAATTCTAGGACATAATTTTGAAGACAGCAGAACTATATACAAAAGATGAGGTAATCAGTACCTCAGCCTTGGAAGAGCACCGTAGTCGTGAAGATTCTGGAGCACAGGGCTACTACATGGCTACTACAACTACTACTACAACTAACCCATCCCTTTGGGTATGACCTACTTCCACTGGGAAATCCCGCCTACCAGTGACTATGCCCTCGTCTGCTACCCGTCCCTTTCCACCTGACTTTACTATATAAGAGCCAGCCTTCTTGCCTGTGCTCCAGAATCTTCACGACTATGGTGCTCTTCACACCAACTCCAAGGCTGAGGGACTGATTACATCATCTTTTGTATATAGTTCTACTGTCTTCAAAATTATGTCCTAGAATTTGTATTGATAAAGCCACTGGATGGCAAAAAGTCTACCATAAAGATGCCCAGATGTTGCACATGTGTTCAATCTCATCTCTGTCCACCATGATTGCCATTGGCCACCTACTTGCTCTATTAGTTCCTTAAATCAAAATCTTACTGTAACCGATAAATTTTCAATGAACGTCTAACAAAAAATTCTTTTCAATTCAGTAAAAAATATAATTTTTTTATAACTAGGTAAATTGGTAAATTTGGGTGTTTTATCACTGCGTGACAATCGACTCCAATACATTCCTCCTGAAACTGGCAACTGCTGTGAACTTCACGTCCTCGATGTTTCAGGAAACCGGTAAGTTTTCAACAATTTTTCTCACTTTTTTTAATGTTATAAAAAAGTCATATTCACACAAAAACAAGTAAATGAGAAAGACATGCATGGGTAGATTGCAGCCTCTTTGATTGCAGGAAAGCACTTGATACAGTACTGTAGCAGAAATTAGAGGAACAGGCAGCGTTAAAAGGCAGAGTGCTTCAGTGAATTGGGGAGTACCTGAATGACAGAAGGTAGAGTGTAATTAGCAGGATTCTACAGGAATCTGTACTAGAACTGCTATTGGTCCTAATACACATGAATGACTTACCAGAGGAGATAGTCCTTTTGTTTTTTGTTTTATGTCACTTTGCGAATGATGTAAAAGAAATGAGAAAAATAAGAATGGGAGGGATAGTGATAAACTAAAAAAAAAAAAAAAAAAAATTCATAAGTGCAATCTATGTGAATCATTCAGTGCAAGACATGGTGGAGGCTTCATTCTCTGTCTACTTAGCATGAGACAGACATGCTTCCTATTTGTACTCACCTAGGTGTTCTGATAAACTCCAGAGAGACCTGAACAAACTACAAATATAGTCGAACAGTGGCCTTCTTGAGTTCAGGCAAAAACAAATGCATGGTCAAGTGAATTAGAGAAGGTGAGGGCAGACCAGACACAGAGTACTGCATGATTAGAGAGAAGTTGCAAATATCAGATTGAAAAGGACCTTGTTATGAACATAACATAAGCATATTGCCAGAAATAAATATAAACTGCATGAGATCAGCAGCACATGCAAGATTAGTGAATTTTAGATCAAGCATGTGAATAAGCTCAAAAAAGGTACCAGAAGGAATGGACAGTGAGGAGAGGTTGAAGGAACTGAACCTGATGACCATAGTAGTGTGAATGACAAAGGAAGACTCAGTCTCGCATACTTAAAGATGGTATTATTAATTTTTTCAAGAAAGGGGGTGGAGTCCTAAATAACAAAGAATGGCTTTATGACAAATACTGGAGAACCATGAAAAGTAAGAACAAAAATTGATCCAGAAATTGTCATACAAGGGTAATGAGGAGGAAGAAAGAGAATTTGGAAAGTTATAATGGACAAGAGTAAGACTTACCCAAATCTTTTATTTTAGCTTGTAAAAAAAACAAATAAAGTCTAAAAGTTAAAATACATTGGACCCTTGGTTTTCATGATTAATCCGTTCCAGAGAGTCTGCTGAAAGCCAAAATTCCCGAAAACCAAAACTATTTTCCCCATAAGAAATAATGTAAATCCAATTAATCCGTTCCAGACACCCAAAAGTATTAACAAAAAATAATTTTTTTTAGAGATTAAATATAGATTTACATACAGAAAAGAATGACAAATCAATATAAAGCACTGATAAAATGTATAAATGAACATTTAACATCACACTTAGCTTTATTGAAGACTCTTGTTGGTGTATGGAAGACAGGGGAGGGGAGAGGGAGGCGAGTTTGTTTGGAGACACGACAAAATGTTTAAATATGACACTACAGTGGACACTCAGTTTTCATAATTAATCCATTCCAGAGAGTCTGACTAAAGACAAAATTTACGATTTGCGAAACCATTTTCCCCATAAGAAATAATGTAAATCCAATTAATCCGTTCCAGACACCCAAAAGTATTAAAATAAAAATATTTTTTTACTGAAATATAGATTTACATACACAAAAAAATGAGACATGAAGAATAAAACAATAATAACATGACACTTACCTTTATTGAAGACTCTTCTTGGTGTATGGAAGATGGGAGGAGGGAAGAGGATGGAGAAATTACTGTTTGGAAGGGGAATCCCCTTCCATAAAGACTTCAGGTACCAAGTCCTTTTCCGGGGTTACTTCCCTTCTTTGTTTTTTAATGCCACTAGGACCAGCTTGAGAGTCACTGGACCCCTATCGCACAAAAAATTGTTCCAGAAAGCTCTGTTTCTGGCGTCTCTTTAAAATTTCCCTAAAATGGGACACAAGATTGTCATTGAACATGTCGCAGACACGGCCTGTAACAGCTTTGTTAGGGTGATGTTCCTCCATAAATGTTTGCACCCTACTCCACATTGCACAAATCTCCTTAATCTCTGAAGACGGCACCTTCTTCCCTCTTTCTTCCTCCTCTGAAGCAATTTCCTGAGCTGTGGTCTGTTGCTGTTGCAGATGAAGGTCTTGCAGCTCTTCAGTGGTTAGCTCTTCATTGTGGTCCTCCACCAACTCTTCCACATCCTCGCCACTCACATCCAACCCCATGGAATTCCCCATTGCCTCAATAGATTCCACAACTGGCATAGGGTTGTCAGGGTCAGCCTCAAACCCTTCAAAATCTTTGTCGGGACACAATCTGGCCACAGTTTTCTCCAAGCAGAGTTCGAAGTCCTGGAAGTCACACCCTACCAAGCCTTATCTATAAGAGTTATGCAATGGAGGATATTGAAGTGATCTCTTAGGGTCAATGCAGTGTCTGAGGTCACATCAAAGCACCTTCGAAACATTGCTTTGGTGTAGAGTTTTTTGAAGTTTGAAATGATCTGCTGCCATGGGCTGGATGAGAGGAGTGGTATTAGGGAGCAAGAACTTCACTGTGATGAAACGAAACTCCTCCACCATTTGGTCATCGAAGTCTGGAGGATGAGCAGGAGCATTGTCCATTACCAGGAGTCACTTGAGTTCCAATTTATTTTCCAGGAAGTATTTCTTCACACTCGTGCCAAACACTTCATTGAACCAATCAAGGAAAATTTCCCTTGTGACCCATGCCTTACTGTTAGCCTTCCACATCACACACAAATTAGCCTTGGCGACACTGTTTTTCTTGAACACACTGGGATTTTCAGAGTGATACACCAGTAAAGGCTTCACTTTGAAATCCCCACTAGCATTACTACAGAACATGAGAGTTAGCCTGTCTTTCATAGGCTTGTGTCCTGACAGTACCTTTTCCTCCTGCATGATGTAGGTCCTCTTTGGCATTTTCTTCCAAAAGAAGCCTGTTTCGTCACAATTGAACACTTGTTGGGGAGGAATTTTTCAGCCTATGTGTACCCCTTGAATTCACGCACATATTTTTCAGCTGCACATTTGTCAGAACTTGCAGCCTCGCCATGCCTTACCACACTGTGTATGCTACTACGCTTCTTAAATCTCTCAAACCAGCCTTTGCTGGCCTTAAATTCACTAACATCAGCACTCGTTGCAGGCATTTTCTTTGAGATCGTCATGCAACTGCCTTGCCTTTTCAGAAATTATTGACTGCAGAACAGTGTCTGCTAATTGTTAATTGTTTCTCGTTGATCCACACCAACAACAACTTCTCCACATCTTCGAGTATTTGCTATCTCTTTTTTGTGAGCATATTTACCCCTTTTGCAACAACAGGTTCCTTGATTTCCTTTTTCTTGGCCATGATAGAAGCGATGGTTGTATGGGGTTTCCCATACATCCTGGCAAGCTCTGCCACATGCATGCTACTTTCATATTTTGCAATGATGTATTTCTTGAATTGTATCATGTTTCTCACCTTCTTTACTAAAAAGAGTGGAATATTACAAAATGTATCGTATGACGCGTAGGATCGTGCTCACTCACTGATAAACATTGGCACACTGACTGTGAATGGTGTGTGGGGGCGCTAACACGTTCGGGATGAATGACTATTAGGGAGTCAAATGACGATCCGCGAGGCAATATTTTGACGAAAAAACGTTATGATTAGCGAAAATTACGAAATCTGATGCTTACGAAAAACGGGGGTCCACTGTAATATCAACTCTATGGCTTATTTATCTATCACAATTCATCTAATATGACATAATAAACAATATTAATAACATAGTAACATGATATATACTCTAGAATGAATAAAATATGTCATTACATATGACTAGTGGGGGTGGTGTTGGGTTATCAGGGCCACTGGCAGCATAAGCTGTTTAGAGGTGGTGGTGGCGGCTGTGTTGTCAGTGGCCTCATATACCTCCAATAACATCGGAGGAGTTAAGTTTCGTGTCATCCTTTTTCAATCGCTTAACTTACTTTCTACACTGTTATTGCTACACTTTATCACTGGCTGGCGCTATAGCCTTTATCGACTCCTCCTGCTTTAGTATCGTATATATCGTAGAATCACTGAATCACTGAAGAAGGAACATTCTCCCCTCTCTCTTCCTCCTCCGCTTTGGTACTTTGTTTTGATTTCTTTCCTGAATTCTATTGTGTTTCTCACCTTCTTTACCAAAGGCCTGGCACTAGGAGCTTTCTTTGGGGCCATGGTGGCTTATTTAGTGGTTGCAAGCACAAAAAACACTGGATTACTGTACTGTATTGCGAAATGTTTCGTATGAATGCAGGGTGTGATGCTCACTCGCCAAGAAATAATAACAGACTGGCGCTGAATGCGTTTGTGGCAGGCTTTGCGTGTGCAGGGCCACTGGGACATGTTCCGTACCATTACCGAATTCCAAGGGAAAACACGAAAACCAAGGCTATATTTTGACGAAAAAAGTTGCTGATAACCAGAATTCATGATAACCAAGACTCAGGAAAACCACAGGTCCTCTGTACAAGGAATTAAAGAAAATGCTAAAAATAGCTGAATTGAAGAAGGAAGTTTGAGATAATAAGGTGAGTTACACAAAACCTGCACATAAACTAGTGAGTAATAGCAAGCAGCAGTGTTACCTAATGCCATTGTTGATTTCTTACATAATTTATTTTTAGGTAAAGTTTAGTTAATAAGTTAGATTATCATTTATTAACCAAATATAATTAATTATAACACTAACTTCAGTCAGTATAATAGTGCATGAAGGTGAAACTGTTTTGAAGCCCAAACAGAAAATTGGTACCCATCAAATAGACTGAATGAGATGTAAAATGCCTGCTTTCCCTGTCATGGACTGGGCATCAGGGGCATTAACCCCTGTAACACCCTATAAGTATACCCCTCCAGGTATTAGCATCAAGATTGCTTTAGTGATAGTCTTGAGTCTCAGAAAAGTCTGCTTAAGAGGATGGGCAAAACTCATTTTTTAACATGTCTGTAATGAAGACATTGTATACAGTGGTCCCTTGGTTTTCGCCAAATATTCGTTCCAGAATGCTGCTCAAGTGCCGTTACCGAACGAATTTACTTCCTTAAGAAATGTAATGTCACGTTGGTTAGTGTATTTCAGACCCCCAAAAATACACTTGCAACAGCACTTACGAAAATACACTTACATAAATGTTCGAGTTTGGAGATGCACGAAAACTGAGGGACCACTGTACTTCACTGATATTTTAATGCTTTCCAGGTACGTATAAAATTACTTAGGAAACAATTTACATTTACAGAAGTAATTTTTAGGTCAATTTTTTTCTGCATTATGTGTTGACCAGCAATTTCCACTAAAACATTCATTCCTTCAGTATTTATATAGTGATACATGTATACCTATTTTACTTTAAAATTTTAAAGTTTTTCTTTCTTTTTGGGTCACCCATGCTTCGGTGGGAAATGGCTGATGCGTTAATAAAAATTTTACTTGAAATTATATTACATGAAATACAGATTATATAGTACAGTCAAATTATAATTAATGTTCCTTCTTTAATGGCATTTATAGGTTGCAGTATTTGCCGCTGACCATAACTGCTCTGAACCTTAAGGCTGTGTGGCTTAGTGAAAACCAGGCTCAACCTATGCTTAATTTCCAAACTGAGGTAGGCTATTGAAGAAATAATGATTTCTTTTAATGCACTTGAAGAAACTTCGTGTAATTCAGGTTTAATCTTTACATTTAAAACACTTTTATTATAATTCATAAGAGTAATATTAATGCAGATTTTGTGATAAACTCTTTTTGATTACACATTTGTAGTTACAGGAGCAGATCTAAGCAGATGATGACCTGTCGTCAGTATTTAATTTAGCATATTACTTCAACATAAGTGGTTGTAGCTCTTATAACTCTACTTTCATCCCGTTTCAGTATTCTTTCATTATTTATGAAGAAAAACTTTACGCTACTCTTTCAGCACCACTTTTTTTTTTTTTTTTGCCAATTTATTATTGTGGCTTCTTGTTTTTCTGGTGATGCTATGTTCAGTAGAGTATTGTAGTTTGCTGCATAAAATGTATCCCGTCCACTCTAAAGGTGAGAAGGGCAGTGCCCATATTCAGAGGGACTAGTTGGCATGTTGCAGTTGGAGGGCAATCTGATTATTTTGTCAACTCACTTTTGGCAAGCCAGCAATTGAAAGAATGATAGTGAATGTGTTTTCTTCTTTGGGTCACTCTGCCTTGACAGGAGACGGCAGTTGAGGTTAAAAGAGAGAGAATATGTAGAAATTTCCCTCTTCCAGGAATCAAACCTGATTAATTCCAACCCTCCCCTTTTTCCTGGCATTGTATGATATTTATTGGGTCATTACTTTTATATGGATATAATAATTTTTTTTCCTTAGTACAGTAATATTTTAGACATGAGCTGCATAAAATGCATGGTGTTTTTTAGACTTCATGTTTAGAGGGGGAAAAATTCAGTCATATATCATGGTGATATACAGTAATTATTCTCCATGGGGAAGTGGAACAGAATTCTTCCTCCGTAAGCCATGCGTGTCGTAAGAGGCGACTAAAATGCTAAGGAATAATAACTCTCTTCTCCTGTATATAATATTAAATAGGAAAACTGTCGTTTTTTAGCACCATGTTTGGGGGAAACGCACTTTGAAAGAAGATACAGTAATTATGTTAAAGAAGTGTTTCTTGAGCTTTTTTAAAGTTATTTAGGTTTTTTAGATCAACTGCAAATTTTTATACATCTTTTGCATGGAGTTTCTACTTAGATTCAGTTGTGCATATGGGATTTAAAATGTGTTTGTCTTGTATTATGCTATCATGCTTGTGCCTGTGCTATTACTGCTCTCTGAAAAGAGTTCTAGGCCTGCATTAGTATTTGTATTCAGTTTCTTGTAGATGTAGAGTGCATAGTAGTACATTATGTAATAATGGTCTGTATATTCAGTATGAGTAGTTGTCTGTACAGGGGGATAAGGTGTATGGTGTTTGGATCTAGTCTGCAAAATTACTTAAAGCAGCCTTTTTTGTTGTGTTATGATTGTATTAATGTT
Organism: Cherax destructor; assembly: GCA_009830355.1. NCBI lineage: Eukaryota > Metazoa > Arthropoda > Malacostraca > Decapoda > Parastacidae > Cherax > Cherax destructor. The sequence continues at coordinate 20,343 of WNWK01019974.1, read as the reverse complement.
TTGATTGTTAGTTCTTGTACCCAGTTAATACACTTGGCCTCCCTCTTTCATACATAACACAGCTTTTAAGTTCTACAATCTCTGCTTTCAACTCTGTAATCAATTGCTACTTTGCTAAAAGGCTTATTGTCAGTAGCAATAATAATTATCACTAGGTAGAGTTAGGAATTTTGTCAACAGAGCCATCTCCTGTGTCTACCACTCGTGTATGCTGGATTATTTCAGTAATATATTGCCCTATGAAAGTTTGTCTTTGGCATAACGAAAAATTTACTTTTTCAGGGAGAATCAATAGAGAATGTATTATCTCTGTTTAAATTAAATTCAATCAATATTATATTGTATATAAGATCTTTAGGACAGCCATTGCAGTACTTGCACATTCATTACTTGGGTTTTCATTTTATTACCCTATAATTATGCACCTTAAAAGGGAAAAAGTCAGTTCTGACATATACCTCAAGTGCACAAATAGTGTACTGATCATTTTGTTAAACACTTCTAAATTTGCTGATCTGCCAAACAACAGAATTCTGTGTCCAGATATAGATTTTGTGAAGTATTTACAGTGGGAGTAACCATAAGGCAACATACAGTGGGTTTTATTTATGCATTGTACTCTTGGATCAGAATCTCAATGGTCAACATTTTGTTCTTATTTGCCTAGTTCTTTAGTCAACTACTTTAGTTTCTTCTGAGGCTTTTATGAAAGTCTTGCATTACTGAGTCACACATGATTTATCACTTTTTTTTTTATAAATATAATAATGGTAATGAAAGCCCATGCCATCCTGGTTATTTAACCCTTTGGGGGTCCAAGGACCCTCTCCGAAACTCGTTCTCAGGGTCCAAGAATTTCAATTTTTTTTTCTTATGAAATGATAGAGAATCATTTTCCGATCATAACGCCATAAAAATTATGAAATTTGATCGAAAACTAACGGAATTATGCTTTCGCGAAGTTAGCGGTATCGATGACATTTACGCATCGGCGATTTCGCCCACCTTGAGCCCTATTTTCGGCAAATTCAAATGTTTCAGTCTACTAAAATTATAGCTATTTTGCTAGAACTCCATTTCTTATATCGATTGAGTACAAGAAACTGCCCATTTACCAATTTCAACTACCCAAAATAGTGGTCATAAAATGGCAATTTGGCCAATTTCACACAAATTTCAAACGATGCCAATTTCAAAATAGGGTCCATAATAAACAAGGCAGACATTCCTGGCACTAAAATAACATCTCTGTTCATTACGTCTCCAGGCCCCTCTTACATTACTTTTGCTTTCCATTTTGAATTTTTATTCTCACAAAAAATAGAAGATTTACTGTTATGTATACAACTGCATCATTGTAAAAATGGTATAAATAATATCAGCGCACTTGTGCAAGAATATTAGACTTGCCAGTTGATGTGTATTGGACGCATGGTGTGATTTGTTTACTCTTGAAAATCAGCAAAAATCGAACATTTTCGCTACTTTGCGCTCAGTTTCAAGGTACTTGTCATCATGAAACCAGTCAAAATTGTCTCTATTTCTGTAACATATCATCTATTCTATAAAATGAGACTAAGAAAATGAAAATACAAGCATAAATACCATACGAAAATAGACTGCAAAGTCGCTGTTTTAAACCAAAAGCACGTTCAGAGGTTTTTTTTCCTCATTATGCACTGTGTGGTGCAGGAATTTTTTTATACTGCGCACACTGACTGCACAGACCCATTCTATCACATCTAGGCCTAACGCCTGTTTCTGCTTGATTTGAGGGTGCTAGAATTTAAGCGTACTAGTACGTCCATAACCCCAGGGCGTAAGCCGTACTAGTACGACTGAACGAATTTACTTCCTTAAGAAATAATGTCACGTAGGTTAGTCTATTAGAGGGGCAACGGATATATCAGATCATTATTTGGTTGTAGCTACAGTTAGAGTAAAAGGTAGATGGGACAAAAAGAAAATGGCAACAGCAAGTAAGAGAGAGGTAAAAGTGTATAAACTAAGGGAGGAGGAAATTAGGGTGAGAAATAAGCAACTATTGGCACAAAGGTGGGCTAGTGCAAGTATGAGTAGGAGGGGGGGTTGAAGAGAGTTGGGATAGTTTTAAAAATGCAGTATTAGAATGTGGGGCAGAAGTTTGTGGCTATAGGAGGGTGGGTGCAGGAGGAAAGAGGAGTGAGTGGTTGAATGAAGAAGTAAAGGGTGTGATAAAAGAGAAAAAGGTAGCTTATGAGAGGTTTTTACAAAACAGAAGTGTTAATAGAAGAGCAGAGTATATGGAGAGTAAAAGAAAGGTGAAGAGAGTGGTGAGAGAGTGCAAAAGAAGAGCGGATTAAAGAATGGGAGAGGCTCTGTCAAGAAATTTTGCTGAAAACAAGAAAATTTTTTGGAGTGAGATAAACAAGGTAAGAAAGCCTAGGGAACGAATGGATTTGTCAGTTAAAAACTGAGTAGGGGAGTTAGTAGATGGGGAGCTGGAGGTATTGGGTAGATGGTGGGAATATTTTGAGGAACTTTTAAATGTCGATGAAAAAAGGGAGGCGGTAATTTCATGTACTGGCCAGGGAGGTACAACATCGTTTAGGAGTGAAGAAGAGCAGGATGTGAGTGTGAGGGGGGGGGGGTGCATGAGGCATTACTTAGAATGAAAGGGGTAAAGCAGCTGGAATTGACGGAATCATGACAGAAATGTTAAAAGCAGGGGGGGATATAGTGCTTGAGTGGTTGGTATTTTTGTTTAATAAATGTATGAAAGAGGGGAAGGTACCTAGGGATTGGCAGAGAGCATGTATAGTTCCTTTATATAAAGGGAAGGGGGATAAAAGAGAGTGTAAAAATTATAGGGGAATAAGTTTACTGAGTATACCAGGTAAAGTGTATGGCAGGGTTATTATTGAAAGAATTAGAGGTAAGACAGAAAGTAGGATTGCAGATGAGCAAGGAGGCTTTAGAGTGGGTAGGGGATGTGTAGTAAAGCATATATGTGAACAGTATTTAGATAAAAGTAGAGAAGTTTTTATTGCATTTATGGATTTAGAAAAGGCATATGATAGTGGATAGGGGAGCAATGTGGCAAATGTTGCAAGTGTATGGAATAGGTAGTAAGTTACTGAAGGCTGTAAAGAGTTTTTATGAGGATAGTGAGGCTCAGGTTAGGGTGTGTAGGAGAGAGGGAGATTACTTCCCAGTAAAAGTAGGTCTTAGACAGGGATGTGTAATGTCACCATGGTTGTTTAATATATTTATAGATGGGGTTGTAAAAGAAGTAAATGCTAGGTGTTGGGGAGAGGGTGGGATTAAATTATGGAGAATTAAATGCAAAATGGGAGTTGACACAGTTACTTTTTGCTGATGATATTGTGCTTATGGGAGATTCTAAAGAAAAGTTGCAAAGGTTAGTGGACGAGTTTGGGAGAGTGTGTAAAGGTAGAAAGTTAAAAGTGAACATAGATAAGAGTAAGGTGATGAGGGTATCAAACGATTTAAATAAAGAAAAATTGGATATCACATTGGAGAGAGGGATTATGGAAGAAGTAAATGTTTTCAGATATTTGGGAGTTGACGTGTCAGCGGATGGGTTTATGGAGGATGAGGTTAACCATAGAATTGATGAAGGAAAAAAGGTGAGTGGTGCATTGAGGTATCTGTGGAGACAAAAAACGTTATCCATGGGGGCAAAGAAGGGAATGTACGAAAGTATAGTCGTACCAACACTCTTATATGGGTGTGAAGCATTGGTTGCAAATGCTGCAGCGAGGAGGAGGCTGGAGGCAGTTGAGATGTCCTGTCTAAGGGCAATGTGTGGTGTAAATATTATGCAGAAAATTCGAATGTGGAAATTAGGAGAAGGTGTGGAGTTACTAAAAGTATTTGTCAGAGGGCTGAAGAGGGGTTGTTGAGGTGGTTTGGTCATTTAGAGAGAATGGATCAAAGTAGAATGACTTGGAGAGTGTATAAATCTGTAGGGGAAGGAAGGCAGGGTAGGGGTCGTCCTAGAAAAGGTTGGAGGGAAGGGGTAAAGGAGGTATTGTGGGCGAGGGGCTTGGACTTCCAGCAAGCATGTGTGAGCGTGTTAGATAGGAGTGAATGGAGACGAATGGTTTTTGGGACATGACGATCTGTTGGAGTGTGAGCAGGGTAACATTTTGTGAAGGGATTCAGGGAAACCAGTTAATTGATTTAGTTGGACTTGAGTCCTGGAAATGGGAAGTACAATGCCTGCACTTTAAAGGAGGGGTCTGGGATAGTGACAGCTGGGATGGACAATTCTCAGCTGTCGTATCTGAGCTCCTCTGCAAAGACAGTGATTATGTATGTGTGTGGTGAAAGTGTTGAATGATGATGAAAGTATTTTCTTTTTGGGGATTTTCTTTCTTTTTGGGTCACCCTGCCTCGGTGGGAGACGGCCGACTTGTTGAAAAAAAAAAAAAAGTGTGTAAAAATATTTATACTGATGGCACTTTTAGTGCGATTACTTTGATGTATAATAAATCTTAACCAAAAAGATATTGAGTATGAAATGAACATTCTAGCCCACATTAGATATGTGGCAGTGAAAAAATTTAATATATTAATATGCAGCATGTGGCAGCACAGAATGTTGCTGCCATGGGGTCAGTTACCTTCAACTTCTTGCCTTCATGTCTATGCACTGAATGGATTTTTACTGTTTCATTCCCATTACAAAAAATGAGTTTTTTTTTAAATAGCAACATTGAAGGGGCTTTTAATTTAAGGTGAGGCAACAATTAAAGGGTTAGGCAATACTGTTTATTATAGAGGTACTGAATTTTTTGAAGGAAAGCTTAGACACATGAGCAAATATCTTTAATATGATTGAATTCTCTCTCAGTATTTGGTGCTTATTTATATGATAAAATTATTCACTGATACCTCATTGTGGAGCCTGTATGAAGTAATATAGGTGCCAGTTAGTAATTTGGTTATGTTGGTTCCTAGGAATGTTGGGTAATGATCAGTCTTATCATCACTGTTTGTGGATTTCTTCTAGGTTGTCGATCTTGGTAGAATTTCACAGGTAGTAGGTCACAGGTAAAGTTCCTTAAATTGCCTGTTGGCAGCTGTTGATTTTTCCTGGTTCATTGTCTTCTAGTTTGTGAAGTAATTTTTTTTATCTTCCAGTAGGGTTTGATAATTTGTTTGTAAACACTGTATTTCTTAGTGTTTGCTCGTGATGATATTGATCAGCTTTTTTCATATTTTCTTACTTGGTCTTCTACTTCAAAACGTTTGCAATAAATACTGGAGTTGAGACTGCATTTTGTGGGAGGCCAGCACGTAATAATGGAGAATTTCTTGACAATCCTCCAGGTCAGCAGTGGTTACCTTTGTTGTTTTCTGAGTGATAGAGAGCAGTGAGGTGGTTTCCTTCAGGCTGGGAAAACAAGAGCTGGGAAGAGGGAAGTTATATTCAGCTGTAATTCCTGCATTCTGATGCAATTCCTGAGCTTTCTTCCCTGATATTTACCTCTTCCCATGGATAAGATGAGCAATGCTTTGGGGGTAAGCTGTGGTTTGCCTTGAAAAGCAAAAAAGTTCACTAGAGTAGCAGCTTGTTTGGCAGTGGGCTTGTAATAGTGCAGTAGCAAGGTGGAAACATGCATGCTATATTTTGTGGTTTAAAGTTCTGTTTGGTTAACTGGTAAAGTATTTTAATTAAATTTGCTTGGACATTGCATGAAAAGCTTTTGCAGTAATTATTAGCAATTAAGATAAAATGGTTACATTATTATAGTTCTTTACTTTTAAATACAATATTATTTGAGGTATTTGATATGGTTAGTGGCATGTCCAGAAAATATTTTAAGTAGGTCTGATACTCTAAAACTAAGTTGACTTCTTTAGTGTTGACCAGTGTCTTTTTTTTTTCTTGGGGGGGGGGCAGTTAATGTTTAGATGCTCTTTCCTTGACTGCTGGAACAGATATTCCCTTCAGCCTTTGTATAACTGTGATTTACCTATGGTTTAATTGTGGTGGAGTTTGAGCTTTCTACTCATGTAGTCTAGGTTAGAAAATTACAGTATCATGCTATTGAATTGGTAAATATCCAAAAAATTGCTGGTTATAAAATTATAATATATCTTTTGGTTAAACTTTCCAGGAGGATTACAGCCAGTTAAAAGAAAAAATATTGTACATATATATATAATATTTCAGGTACCCTTGTCATTGAATCCTTCCTATGTATAAAACTTTTACTCTGATAATAACCTATGTAATTTGTATGTTCCTATATGGGTAAACTGTACAATGGCTTTTTATGTTTTGTTTTTACAGGTTGATGAGGCTTCAGGTCAAGAAGTTCTTACATGCTTCTTATTACCTCAGCAAGAATACCAACATGAAAGTCTGGGTAAGCTCTTAACAGGCAACATATACTTATTATATTCTCTCTAGTGATTCTTATATTATGACAGAAAGAATATTATCCTTTCAGACTATTATTGATCTCCTTCAAAAATAGTCATTATTCTATGGTAGATTGTTTCATTATATAGTTCCTAGAAAGGTGAGTGTATTCCTTTTTATCTGAAGTACACTTTAAATTTTTTTGATCTGTAGGTATACTAGTAAATTTAATTTGGGTGTTATATTGCTCATAACAATGGAACTTAATACTTCCTGTTTGTGTTACTGTTTGTGAGAGTATTTATTAATCAAACATGAAATGTTGTACATAAGTGTTTTAGATGAAAAGAAAAATTTCTAAACTTAAGCCCTAGTTGCATGTTTTTATTTCTTTTTAAAATGAAGAAACAATAGAATGAATATACAGGGCGTTAAGAAAAAATGATGCATGCTTAATCATTCAAAACCTTTGATATAAACAATGCAAATTAGTTTCAAATGAAATTTGGTTGAAAGGTTCAAGTTTTTTTTATCATCTTCACTACACTTGAGAACTTTTTTGGATCATCACTAAACTTGAATGTGAGCCCTATTAGAGGCTTATCGAAGGCTCTAATGGTGTCACAACACGTTTGGCAACCACAGAGTGATTACAGTCTCCATTAATTTTTATATACAAGATTTCATCAATTTTGTAGAATAGACTGTATTTTTGATGGACTTCATGTACTGTTGAATTGGGCATATTTAATTATCTAATAGCACAGCAAGTAAAATAATTCAGGCTGCACTCAAATGCTTTTATGTTTAACAGTGCCATAGCTTATACTAACATACTCTTTGAACTGTTTTGCTTCACTTGTAAATGGATTAATTATCAAGTGAATATCTTAGGATATCCCAAACCCTGAGCAAGTCACAAAAATGCATTATTTTTTTTGTTCAAAAAGAGAAGAGGAATGTTAGGAACACAAAAGTTCTTCATTTTCAAGACACCCTATATATTCAGTACATAATAAAAATAATAAAAATAACACAGCTGTACTGATAAAATAGAATAGGGCATGTATATAGGAGAGGAGGAGAATATTTGCCTGTAAAAGTGGGCCTTAGACAGAAATGTATGCTAAGGGACTGCTGGGGTATCGGAGTGAGGTATGGGCTTTAAAAATGATGAATCTGTATAAAGTGGTTAATGTCACAGCTACTTTTTGCTAATGACTTGGTGCTTTTGGGAGATTTGGAAGGAAGTGATAAATAAAGATTGGTGGATTTGTTAGGGAGAATGTGCAATAAAGGAAAAGAGCAAAGTCATCTAGGCAGTGTAAGATTGGATGCCATATTGGGAGGGTGTATGCAGTAGGTAATTGTGTTTTAGACACTTTGAAGTAGATGTGTTGCTAGATGAGTGTATGAAAGATGAGGCAATCATAGAATATATGGGAGAAAAATAGGTAGCTAGTGGGATGAGTTATTGGAAAGAAGAAAGTTAATCAGTTATACCTTTGATGAGTTCCAAGAGTGTTTCTACTCCCAGAGCTTGGACTTGGAATGTACTAGAATATATTGTATGCATGTGAGGCATAAGCTGGAGACTTTGAAGATATTTTGAGATGAATGTGTGATATGAATGTTTTGCATAAAGTTGTATAATTGCATAGTCCTTTCTTGTGCTAATTTTTTCTTAACTTTTTTTTTATTTCATCATTCCATCAATCATTTCTCTTTTAACCCTTTCACTCTTCAGACCCCCAAAATTAACCCTTTCAGTGGCCGTCAAGTAGAACTAAGTCATTGAGGCCAAGGTCCATCACATAGTTTTACATACATTACCTTTATACCTTTGATGAGTTTTGAGAGTCTTGCTACTCCCAGAGCCCGTCCATGGGCCAGACTCATCTGTCGCTAGCCTGGTCAACTAGGCTGTTGCTGCTTGAAGCCTGCTGCCCAACATATCCATCACAGCCTGGTTGATCAGGCACCTAGTGAAGATACATGTCCAGTTTCATCTTGAAGACTTCTACACTTGTTCCATCAGTGTTTCTGATATCTACTGGTAAGATGTTTAACCCTTAAACTGTCCAAACATAGATCCATGTTTGCTTGCGTAGCACTCCAAACGTAGATCTACGTTTTTTTACATACTTTCTTATTGAGAATATCAAGGTCAGAGTGCTACGCACGCACATGTATATTTACTTTTTTTTTACATGCTTTCTTATGGAGAAAATCAAGGTCAGAGCACTGCCCACAAAAACGTAGATCTACGTTTGGACAGTTTAAGGGTTAATAATCTGGGGGCACGAATTTTCCTTTGTGTCCCCCATACCCCTGCTTCTTCACTGGGTGTATTTTGCACTTCCTCCCATATCTTTCACTCCAGTATGTTATGGCAGTGTGCAGATTTGGGACCAGACCCTCAAATACTTTCCAGGTATATATTATAAGCTGTGAGTGCTAAATTTTGGCCTAGATATGAGAGAATGGGTCAGTGCAGTGACTGTGCACAGTATAAAAAAAAAATCCTGTTACACATATTGCATGATGGGAAAAGCAAAACTCTGATTGTGTGTGGGGTTTAAAATACAGCCTCTCCTCACTTAGCGACCTACTTGTTTACTAATGACTCGGACTTATGACGGGCTCTATCTAATACGCTCTATGAGCGTGTTAGATAGGAGTGAATGGAGACGAATGGTTTTTGGGACCTGATGAGCTGTTGGAGTGTGAGCAGGGTAACATTTTGTGAAGGGATTCAGGGAAACCAGTTAATTGATTTAGTTGGACTTGAGTCCTGGAAATGGGAAGTACAATGCCTGCACTTTAAAGGAGGGGTCTGGGGTAGTGACAGCTGGGAGGGACTATTCTCAGCTGTCGTATCTGAGCGCCTCTGCAAAGACAGTGATTATGTATGAGTGTGGTGAAAGTGTTGAATTATGATGAAAGTATTTTCTTTTTGGGGATTTTCTTTCTTTTTGGGTCACCCTGCCTCGGTGGGAGACGACCGACTTGTACTTGTTGAAAAAAAAGAAAAAAAAAGAAGGAACACTGCAGCAGGCCTACTGGCCCATGCAAGGCAGGTCCATGTCACCCCCCGGCTTAGACCAATGACCCACCTAGTCAGGTCACATCTTCTGAAGGAAGGAGCACAGCATCAGACCTAGTAGCACAAGCTAGTCAGGTCCAACTCACACCCACCCACAGCCACTCATGTATTTATCTAACCTATTTTTACTTTCCTCTTAAAAGGGAAGTGTTAATGCTACATGACATCAGTGAATCTCTGGTGTTTGCCATGCTATTTGCTCTAACTGGTGCTCAATTGAACTGGTGCTCCCACAAGGTACTAAGTGGTCCCAGATTCTTTTAATATGGTGCACACTGAGGGCACAGACCCATTCTCTCATGTCTAGGCAACTCAGGCCTATTGTGCCAAATTTGAAGAAATGAAAAATAATACGTAGATCTACATTCGGAGCGCTACGCGAGCAAACGTATATCTATGTTTGGACAGTTTAAGGGTTAAATTATGGGGAATCTAATACAAAATGGGAGTTGATACAGTTACTTTTTGTTAATACTGTGCTTTTGGAAGATTCTGAAGAGAAATTGCAAAGGTTAGTGGACAAGTTTGGGAGGGTCTGTAAAGGAAGAACAGTGAAAGTGAGCATAGATAAGAGTAAGGTGATGAGGGTATCAAACGAGATATTTGAGAGTAGATTTTGGTTTATGAAGGATGAGGTTAACCATAGAATTTATGAAGGAAAAAACGTGAGTGGTGCATTGAGGTGTCTGTGGAGACAAAAAACGTTATCTATGGAGGTAAAGAAGGGAATGTACGAGAGTATAGTGGTACCAGCACTCTTATATGGGTATGAAGCATGGGTTGTGAATGCTGCAGTGGGGAGGAGGCTGGAGGCAGTGGAGATGATGTGTCTAAGGGCAATGTGTGGTGTAAATATTATGCAGAGAATTAATAGTGTGGAAATTGAAAGGTGGTGTGAAGTTACAAAAAGTTTTATTCAGAGGGCTGAAGAGGGGTTATTGAGGTGGTTTGGTCATTTAGAGTGGATGGAAGAAAAGAGGATGACTTGGAGGGTGTATAAATCTGTAGTGAAGGGGAGGTGGTGTAAAAGAGGTTTTGTGTGCAAGGGGCTTGGATATGCAGCAGGCATGTGTGAGTGTGTTAGATAGGAGTGAATGGAGATGAATGGTTTTTGGGACCTGATGAGCTGTTGGAGTATGAGCAGGGTAATATTTTGTGAAGGGATTCAGGAAAACTGGTTAGCCAGACTTGTGTCCTGGAGGTGGGAAGTACATACACTGCCTGCATTTTAATGGAGGGGTTTGGGATATTGACTGTTTGGAGTAACATCTAAACTGTCATGTCTGGGCACCTCTGCAAAGACATTACAAATACAAATACAAATTTTTATTTCTATGCAAGTTTACAATGTGATTGACTTGTTGTAGGGATTCATATTTACATTGATTGTTTACAGTGTGTAATTACAATAATGAGTTGCAGTACAAAGAGAGCCACTATCATTCCTTGGCATTATGGGCAGACTAAATTTAATGGCTTACAGACTACTTAATATTAGACAAATAGATCGTAGTTTGTTTAAGTTGTACATCTTTTTTTATATATAGCAAACAGTAAATTTACTCAAATTACAATATGGGAATATTACAATGGGACAAGTTGAAAGTATTATATAGGTTGTATATATCAACAGTAAAATTATTTAAGTTGATTGTGTGTGAATGATAGTGAAAGTGTTTTTCTTTTTGGGTCACCCTGCCTCGGTGGGAGATGGCCAACGTGTTGGGAAAAAAAATTATGTACAGTAGGGCCCCACATCTATATCAGGTTAGGTTCCAGGCTACCGCTGGAAAGTGGACATTGCTGGAAAGCAGAACTCCATTTTTTTCCACTTATAAAAGTAGGTCTTAGACAGGGATGTGTAATGTCACCATGGTTGTTTAATATATTTATAGATGGGGTTGTAAAAGAAGTAAATGCTAGGGTGTTGGGGAGAGGGGTGGGATTAAATTATGGGGAATTAAATGCAAAATGGCAGTTGACACAGTTACTTTTTGCTGATGATGCTGTGCTTATGGGAGATTCTAAAGAAAAGTTGTAAAGGTTAGTGGACAAGTTTGGGAGGGTGTGTAAAGGTAGAAAGTTGAAAGTGAACATAGATAAGAGTAAGGTGATGAGGGTATCAAATGATTTAAATAAAGAAAAATTGGATATCACATTGGAGAGAGGGATTATGGAAGAAGTGAATGTTTTCAGATATTTGGAAGTTGACTTGTCAGCAGATGGGTTTATGAAGGATGAGGTTAACCATAGAATTGATGAAGGAAAAAAGGTGAGTGGTGCGTTGAGGTATCTGTGGAGACAAAAAACGTTATCCATGGAGGCAAAGAAGGGAATGTACGAAAGTATAGTGGTACCAACACTCTTATATGGGTGTGAAGCATGGGTTGCAAATGCTGCAGCGAGGAGGCGGCTGGAGGCAGTGGAGATGTCCTGTCTAAGGGCAATGTGTGGTGTAAATATTATGCAGAAAATTCGGAGTGTGGAAATTAGGAGAAGGTGTGGAGTTACTAAAAGTATTTGTCAGAGGGCTGAAGAGGGGTTGTTGAGGTGGTTTAGTAATTTTGAGAGAATGGATCAAAGTAGAATGACTTGGAGAGGGTATAAATCTGTAGGGGAAGGAAGGTGGGGTAGTGGTCGTCCTCAAAAAGGTTGGAGGGGGATTAAAGGAGGTTTTGTGGGTGAGGGCTTGGACTTCCAGCAAGCATGTGTTGAGCTTGTTAGGAGTGAATGGAGACAAATGGTTTTTGGGACCTGACGAGCTGTTGGAGTGTGAGCAGGGTAATATTTTGTGAAGGGATTCAGGGAAACCAGTTAATTGATTTAGTTGGACTTGAGTCCTGGAAATGGGAAGTACAATGCCTGCACTTCAAAGGAGGGGTCTGGGATAGTGACAGTTGGGAGGGACTTTTTCTCAGCTGTCGTATCTGAGTGCCTCTGCAAAGACAGTGATTATGTATGAGTGAGGTGAAAGTGTTGAATGATGATGAAAGTATTTTCTTTTTGGGGATTTTCCTTCTTTTTGGGTCACCCTGCCTTGGTGGGAGATGGCCAACTTGTTGAAAAAAAAAAAATCTTATTTTTAAATTGTAAATATTTCTTATTTATAAAGTGTAAATATTTGTTTTTTATAAATTAAAGTGTAAATATTTCTTTTTTATAAATTTAAGTGTAAATATTTCTTATTTATAAATTTGTGTAAATATTTCTTTTTTATAAATTTAAGTGTAAATATTTCTTTTTTATAAATTTAAGTGTAAATATTTCTTATTTATAAATTATGTACATTGTTTGTGTGAATAGTGGTTGTGGCCTCTGTTGCCACCACCCTACCACTAATATGTACTGCTTGTGCTCTCAGTGGACCTTATAAACCCAACAACAATACAACACCACTCCTCATATTTGAAATGACATTTTATTCATTCTTGAGTATATGTCATGTTTCTATGTTATTAATATTGTTTATTATGTCATATTAGATGAATTGTGATAGATAAATAAGCTGTAGAGTTTATATTAGTGTCATATTGAAGGACTATCTTGTCCTGTCCAAACAAACTCCTCTGCTGCCGCCACAATTCCTAACTTACGTAATGACATATTTTATTCATACACTAACAAGAGTTTTCAATAAAGGTAAGTATGGTGTTGTTATTGTTTTATACTTGATGTCTGGAATGGATTAATTGGATATACTACATTATTTCCTATGTGGAAAATGGTTTCGCCATTCGTAATTTTTGCCTTTCATCAGACTCTCTGGAACAGATTAATTACGAAATTCGAGGGTCCACTGTATATAGTATGTAGTATATATATAGACTGCAGAAGCATGGGACTTAACTTCTTTAAATATTTATCACACTTCATAATTATCAATTTTCTATGGAAAATTCTAGTACCATCATCAGTATTTTTTCTGAAAACAATTACCAGTGTCAGATTTAAAGCATTGAAAATATTAATTTAATTATTAAACGCTAATAAGAAATTAAGAAAACATAGCAGGTGAGTAATAAACATATTCACCTTTTGGTATGTTTTTCTTAACATTTTAGGTTTGCTTTTAAACTGTATATGCATGTACAGAAGGCATAGTTTCCCAAAGAAGGAAAACTTACTCACTCGTTCTATAGCTGTCTTTTAGAAGAACACCATCATTCGAATCTCCACCTAGCCTTCAGTGCAGGCACTCCAGAACTTGAGTCTGGCTCACTAGTTTACCTGAATTCCTTCATAGGTGTTACTTTTATCACACTCCAACAGCATATCAAAGCCCAAAAAACACTTGCCTCTACTCACTCTGAGCTAACATGCTTATATATATGTCTCCTGGATACTCATATTCATACTTCTTGAAACCTCCTTCACAACCTCCCTACAACCATTTCTCGGCTGTCCTTTATTTACTTATTTATGTAAACATATAGTTTTGCTTTTTGATTTAGTTACTGAAAATTCTTTATAAATATTGTACATGTCAAGTTTTTTGAATAAGTCGTAATTTTGTGACTGCAGCAATCCACTTCTAAGCAACAAATTGGAAAAGACATCTGGATAACATGTTAGTCCATTTCAAGTTAGTTGGTAATGTTGGTCCAGATTTCATTATAAATTTGTGAGTTACTTATGAAAGGTTATTAATGATGTTAAATAAATGATGACATAACATATGAGATGAATGTTTTTACAAGATGTACTATAGGCAAACAATTTGAGAAGTATCTAATTAGTTTGTGGTTGAAAAAATATATTACCTCATGGGAATAAGAATTTAATAAGAAAATAGTCTGAATTCTCAGTATTGTAGCTGTGGTTTTAAATTTGGTTCAGAAACTTGAATGTAAGTTGTATTTTACTTTTCAGTTTAATTTTTTAAATAGATGTATATATTTTATTATTTTTAACTGAAATTTCTTCATGTAGATTTCTTAACTTAAAAAGATTTTAAATGCTTTTTAGAAAAGTATAAATTTCTTGTAATAGAATTATAATCTTGCTAATGTTCATGAAATTTATTTGCATGTTTTAGAACTTTCCCTATTATGCATGACACTAATAATATCTCACCATGAGAGGTTATAGCCAGCAATATCTCAATTATAAACGTGCCTGAGGATGTTCATTTTAATTGTTGTTAATGCTCATCCCCTATCAATCATTTAGATAGACATAGTAAATTAGCTCCTGAGTCATTTAGCAGGTAAATAAGCTATGACTGATAGTTAATAGTAATTTTTTAATGATGATTCAAAGAATTTCACAGAAGTAGCAAATAATTTTTGTGTATTTAAGAAGTACAGTCATAAGGCATATTATAGTACTCTATTTGATTAACTGAGAATATTGGAGCAAGCACTTCATACTTTTGGAATAGGGTATGGTCATTGATATTTTGCATAGATTAATGATTAATATGACTTGTTTTCATAGTGAAAAGGTGCATGTTATTAAATCTATGCAAGACCTCAGGCCAAATCTTATTAATTGATGTAGAAGTGTTTGTACCTTTGTTTTCTTATATGTTTTTGCAGCCAGTGTTGTGTACAGCCTGCCACCAACTGTCTGTATATCCTGTTTGTGTGTTGTATATTTCAACATGGTGTGAATGGAAGATTGTGTTGGAGGAATGGGTCTGTGGAATAACTGCTTTTGAAAATAGTGCTAATCTTTCACTTAGTAAATTTAAGGTGTCAAGGCATTTATTGTTTGAGATTTAAAGATGTGTTCAGACTAGCACTATTGCAGGTGGACCTCTTTTACAGCTCTTGAAATAGTTGATTATGCTCTGGACCTTGCCAATTGCATTAACTGGATATAATTTAATTTTCTCTTTCTGGAGTTGACCCATTTGTTCAGCTGATCTTTAGTGATATGATTCTAATGTGTCATTGGTAGCTAATTTTTTAGCTATGGGTAGTTGTTAAGTAAGGCTTATTTATTTTGCTCATTTTGTTGCAGAAAATAAATTTATTCTTAATGAAATATATGTTAAGGCTATTGACTGCTTAGACCTGCATTTTGTTGTATACTCTACCTGTATTACACCTTTCATCTTTGCATCAGTTGCTTTTAAAAGATTTCTTATTTGCACATGGCTCCATAGCATATCATATTACAGAATATTAATAGATATTGATTAGTGTAAGTATAACCTTCACATCAAGTATGTTATATTAATTATATTTTTGCATTAAGTCTCCAGCAGCATCTTAGTTTCAGCTGATCTGAAATCTTCTATTTTCTGTATAGTATTTATCTTGTTCATTGTTCATAAGAGCTTGTTACCTAAAGAAAATAACATTAAGATTGTTGATCATCTCTGCATTTGTTCTGGTTATTTTAAATGTCAATGTTAGAAATGTGTATTAAGGAAATGAAATTATTTGGGTTATATACTGTGTGTGGGGGGTGAGGGGGAGATAAGAATCCTTCCTCCATAAGCCATGCTTGTTGTAAATGTCAACTAAGATGCTGGGTGCAAGGGGCTGGTAACCCCTTTCTCCTGTATAGATTACTAAAAATAAGAAGAAAAACATAGGATGTTTGAATGTGCATGGATGTAGCGCAGATGATAAAGGGATGATTGTGAATGTTACGACTGAAAACTGGATAGCTGGCTCTAAGCAAAACAAATCTGAAGAGGGTTGGAGAGATTCTGTGGGGGAAAAATAAATGGGATTAGGTCAAGGGTATCTGAGAGAGTCAGCTTAGGAAGGAGTAGCAATAATGTTGAAAGATCAGTTATGGAAAGAAAAGAAAAAAAATTAAATGTATAAATTCAAGGATTATGTGGAGTAAAATAAGGGTTGGATGCAAAAAGTGAGTTATACTAAGTGTTTATGTACCTGGAGAAGAGAGCAGTGTAGAGGAGAGAGAGAGAGAGGTTTTGGGAGATGTAAGTGAGTGTTTAGTGAGTTTTGAACCAAGTGAGAGAGCAAGTGTGTGGGGGAGACCTAAATACAAAAGTGGGAAAAACTATTGTAGAGGACACAGTAGGAAAGTTTGGGGTGCCAGGGGTAAATGATAATGGGGGGAGGGGCCTTTGATTGAACTTTGTAAAGAAAGAGGTTTGGTAATAGGTAATACATAGTTTTAAGAAAAATGAGACAAATAAGTATGAGATATGATATAGGGCATAATGAGAACAGTTTTTTGGACTATGTATTGGTGAATAAAAGGTTGATGGGTAGACTTCTGGTTGTGCATGTTTATAGAGGTGCAGCAGATATATCAGATCATTATTTAGTTGTAGCTACAAAAGGGATATCAAGAAAATTGTCATGGTAAGGTAGAACCAACATATTCTTGGTTAAATATGTTTCTCTGTCCTTTTTTTGAATTGGACAATGTATTTTAAGAAAAAATATGATAAGTACATGAGATACTATATAGGATGCAATGACAGCAGTTTGCTAGACCATGTATTAGTGTACAGAGGATTTGAGTAAACTTGATATGCATTTTTTGGTGGTTCAGCATATGTCAGATCATTATTTTATGATAGAGTGGGAGTAATAGGTAGATGGAATATAAAGAAAATGAAAGAATGTCATCAGTGGGTATGATTGAAGTGAAAGTGAAAGAATTGTGTGAAAGTGGGCTAGAGAGAGGACAGGTAATGAGGTGGAGGTTGATGAGGTATTGGGCAAACTGAAGAGTGCAGTGCCAGTGTGTGCAGCAGAAGTTTGTGGGTATAGGAGAGTGGGTGCAGGTAGGATGATAGATTGTTGGATTGATAAGGTAAAGAGGGTTGTAAGGGGAAAAAAATTAGCATATATGAGTCTTGTACAGTGTAGAAGTGATATACAGAGGGCAGAGTATACTGAGGAAAAAAGAAGTTAAGAATGGTTTATCAAAATGCGAAAATAGAAAGGGTGAGATTAAGGTTGAGAAGCCTTGAACAAATTTTGCTGTGCTAATAAAAAAAGTTTTGGAGGGGAATTTACATAAGTTGCAAAAGCCTTGGGAACAAATGGACTTGGTTGCTAAAAACAAAGGAGTGGATTTTGGAAAAAAAATTTTGAATTGGAGTAGGGAAAACCATATTATTGCAAAAAGACTTGAGAGACAAATGAGACAAGTTAGGTTGACTATAAACAACAAAAGAGTGGATGTTGGAGTGGTAAAATACAGGTACTGAGGAAGATGGACAGTAGAATATTTTTTATGCGGGGCTTCGAATGTTGTTGAAGAAAAAGGAGCCCGTGATTTACATTGGCAGAAAGGAGGGTTTTGTATAGATTTGTAGGTAGAGGAAAAAATTGAGTATAGGGAAAGTTTGTAAGGTAGGGGGTAGAATGAAAGCAGCTAAGTCAGGTGGGATTAAGTCTTCAGATACTAAATTCAGGGGGGATGCAGTTTTGTAGTGGTTGATGCATTTTTTCAGTATATGTATGAAAGAAGGAAAGGTACCTGAGGACTAGTAGAGAGCATTTATTGTTCTTATGTACAGTATAGGAGGGCCCCGCGTATTCGGCACCCCTTTTAGGTGTTCCATGTTTTCGTTGGCTTTCAATTGACCCATTGTTCATTATATTCGGTGCTTCCTCTCTGCCGTTTTTGTACAACAGTTGCATAAGGAAAGGGCAGCTTGTGCCACATATAAAGGTAAGTATTGTATGTATGTACTTTGTATTTATTTTACTTTTTTATCTGTTTTTTATGTCTAGTTGTATTAAGCGTTTTACATTCGATATTGAAAAAACTTTTTTTTTTTCCCCCACCTGCCAGCGATTTTAGCTTATTGCATGGGTTCAGGAACCTTAGAGCCGTACAAATGGGGCCCTCCTGTATGAGTAAAAAGGCAACAAAGAATTACATTTGAATTAACCTGTTGGGTATGTTAGGTAAAGTGTATAATAGAATTACTATTGAAAATAGTTAAGAATAAGATCAAGGGGGATTTATGAAGGGTAGGTGGATATGTAAACCAAGTGTTTACATTGAAACCTGTTGGTGAACAGTACTTTAATAAAGGTAATGAACTCTTTTTGCATTTATAGATTTTTGTAAGGATGGGTGGATGGAAGGCAGTGTGGCAGTTGTTGCTAATTTATGGGATAGGTAGTATGTTACTAAAAGTAGTAATGAGTTTTTATACACTGATACTCATTTTAGGGTAAGTAGGAGAGAAGGGGGGGGTGGCTATTTTCCCAGAGAAAGTTGAAACTTACATTTATGGAAGGGCAAATGTGCTTGTAAAAGAAGTGAATGTCAGGGTATTGGGGGAGAGATATGAAATTAAAAGATGATGAATCTGATGCACAGGAGAAGTTGTCACAGTTTCTCTTTGCTGATGACAATGTTCTTTTGGAATATTCTTAAGAAGAGTTGCAAAGGATGGTGGATGAATTTGGGACGGTATGTGAAAGAAGGAAGAGCAAGGTGATAAGACCAGCAGAAAGTCTAGGCAGTGAAAGATTAAGTATCATATTGAAGGGAGGGAGTGTGGATGAAGTGAATGTATTCAAATATTTGGGAGTGGACATGTTGACAGAAGGGTCTACAAAAGACAAGGTGAACCATGGAATAGATGAGTGAGGAAGAGGGTAGGCGTTGCATTGAAACATCCTTGGAATGTTTATCTTTGTAGTCAAAATGGGGGAATCTACCAGAGTATAGTGGTGCCAACACTTAGTGTGTGAGACCTGTTATTTAAATGTTGCAGTGAGGAGAAGGCTGGAGGCAGTAGAGATATCATGTTTAAGAGCAATGTTTGGTGTCAATATTATGCAAAGAATTAGGTTGATGGATTTGGTTTACAAAAAATATAGGTAGTAGGTTGGTAGACAGCAACCACCCAGGGAGGTACTACTGTCCTACCAAATGAGTGTGAAACACAAGCCTGTAATTGTTTTGCATGATGGTAGGATTGCTGGTGTCTTTTTCTGTCTTATAAACATGCAAGGTTGCAGGTATGTCTTGCTACTTCTACTTACACTTAGGTCACACTACACATGCATGTACAAGCATATATATATTAACCCCTCTGGGTTTTCTTCTATTTTCTTCCTAGTTTTTGTTCTTGTTTATTTCTGCTTATCTCCATGGGGAAGTGGAACAGAATTCTTCATAAGCCATGTGTGTCGTAGGAGGCGACTAAATGCCAGGAGCAATGGGCTAGTAACCCTTTCTCCTGTATACATTACTAAAAACAAGGAAAAGAAAAACTATGTAAAATTGGAATGTTTGAATGTGCGTGGATGTAGTGCAGATGAAAAGAAAGAAATGATTGCTAATGTTATGAATGAAAAGAAGTTGGATGTCCTAGCCCTAAGCGAAACAAAGCTGAAGGGGGTAGGGGAGTTTCAGTCGGGAGAAATAAATGGGATTAAGTCAGGAGTATCTGAGAGAGTTAGAGCTAAGGAATGGGTAGCAATAATGTTGAAGGATCAGTTATGGAGAGAGAAGAGGGAATATAAATGTATAAATTCAAAGGTTATGTGGATTAAAATAAGGGTTGGATGTGAAAAGTGGGTCATAATAAGTGTGTATGCACCTGGAGAAGAGAGGAGTGTAGAGGAGAGAGAGAGATTTTGGGAGATGTTAAGCAAGTGTGTGGGAACTTTTGAGCCAAGTGAGAGAGTAATTGTGGTAGGAGACCTAAATGCTAAAGTAGGAGAAGTGTTTAGAGAGGGTGTGGTAGGTAAGTTTGGGGTGCCAGGTGTAAATGATAATGAGGAGCATTTGATTGAACTTTGTATAGAAAGGGGTTTGGTTATAGGTAACACAT
This sequence comes from Cherax destructor, assembly GCA_009830355.1. Taxonomy (NCBI): domain Eukaryota; kingdom Metazoa; phylum Arthropoda; class Malacostraca; order Decapoda; family Parastacidae; genus Cherax; species Cherax destructor. The sequence continues at coordinate 123 of WNWK01019974.1, read as the reverse complement.
ATTTTAAGAAAAAGAGGATAAATAAGTATACAAGATATGATGTAGGGCAAAATGACAGTATTTTGTTGGACAACGTATTGGTAGATAAAAGACTGTCGGGTAGACTTCAGGATGTACGTACAT
>WNWK01019973.1:0-36744 GCA_009830355.1 Cherax destructor | reverse complement strand
TGACCTCTCACACCACACCCTTACTCCCAAAGTTAAAAGGCTACCAACCACCATTACCCTGGCCAATCACAAGAGTACCCCCCACCATTACTACCAATCAGACTACCACCACCATCCTGGCCAAGTATCTGACTTCACCACCACCATTCCATTCACACAGAGCCTCCACACCATTACTGACCATCAGCAAGCTGACCAACACCATTACTACCACTCTAGCAGCTACCAACACCATTACACCACCACCGCTGCCAAGCACATACTCACCACCTAGCCAAGCTATCACAAGTACCTCTACCACCACCTGGCCAGTATCTAGACCTTCACCACCACACCTGGCCAAGTATCCAAAGGACTCTCCCACACCACCTGGCCAAGTATCACAAGGACCTCTACCACCACCACTGCCAAGTATCACAAGAGTGACCTCACCACCATTACCGTGGCCAATATCCTAGAGTGACCTCACCACCACCACTGGCCAATATCACAAGAGTGACTCACCACCACCATCTGGCTAAGTATCACAAGGTGACTCACCACCACCACCTGGCCAAGTATCACAAGAGTGACCTCACCACCACCACCCTGGCCAGTATCAAGAGTGACCTCACCACCACCACCTGGCCAAGTATACAAGAGTGACTCACCACCACCACCGTGGCATTACAGGTACTCACCACCACCACGTGGCAAGTATCACAAGAGTGACCTCTCACCACCACCACCCTGGCCAAGTATCACAAGAGTGACCTCACCACCACCACCCTGGCCAAGTATCACAAGAGTGACCTCACCACCACCACCCTGGCTAAGCATCACAAGAGTGACCTCACCACTACCACCGTGACCAAGTATCACAAGAGTGACCTCACCACCACCACCCTGGCCAAGTATCACAAGAGTGACCTCACCACCACCACCCTGGCCAAGTATCACAAGAGTGACCTCACCACTACCACCGTGGCCAAGTATCACAAGAGTGACCTCACCACCACCACCGTGGCCAAGTATTACAAGAGTGACCTTACCACCACCACCGTGACCAAGTATCACAAGAGTGACCTCTACAATGCAATAATACAGACAAAACAATGATGACCTCTTAATGATCCAGAGAGACGAACCTCTCCCACCACCACTTCTATTATTACTACTATAATATTAATACTGCTACTACTGCTGTTGCATCAACTAGCACTATTTTTAATAGCCCTACTAAACTACTAATGCTGGTGCTGCTGTTTTAACTATTACTACTGCTGTTGTTGCTCCTAATGCTGCTTTAACTAATACTACTACTCCTAATACCAGTCTACTAGTATTCCTTAAACTACTACTACTTCACCTACTATTACCTCTACTACTACTGTTGTTTTCAATAAGCAGTCGAGATAATAATAAATTATTGAGCAGAGTAAACAAAGCAGTGTCACGTGACAACCCCCACACCTTTTACTTTCACTGTTGACACTAGAGATCGCTGGAGGCTGTATTATTATTATTATTATTATTATTATTATTATTATTATTATTATTATTATTATTATTATTATAATCATGGGGGAGCACTAAACCCATAGCATTATACAGCGCATGTGGGGGGATGGAAGGTATTCAGGCTCAACTCAGGTCTCTGGGGCACAGATCCAATTCCCTAGATCAAGAGCCCCTCACCAGCGTCAAGGAACCTCCCTCGAGGGGCTGGAGGCTGTAACCAACTTTCACTCACTAGTGCAGAGTAAATTAACAATATATATACACCTGTGAATAATAATTAGTGCATCTTACGCTTTTTGGGCACACTGGTCACGGTAAGAAGAGGACGTTATGGGGGAAAATCTTGAGGTTTCACCCGGGGCGAGTTACAATATTGCCTCCAATTATCGTAGAACTGTTTTCAAATATATTTTGATGAATTAGAAACGTGTCCAACACTTGGGTATCTTTACTGTTGAAACGTGTCGCCACCCAGTGGCTTCCTCAGTGGAAATAAATGGTATAAAATACCGACACAATGGAAAAATAAACATATAAGCAGTATAATGTGATCCTTTATTGACAACGTTTCGCCCACGCAGTGGGCTTTATCGAGTCACAAACAGATCTACCTGGATAAAAGAAACATGAGTATTTATAGGATTTAGTCAGGTGGAGAATGCTGCATGTGACAATCTTCAGACTATGGTGATAGTTTAAAACCTTGTGTAGCTTTAAAAAGAGATTGGACAAGTATATGGGTAGACACAATCTCTTGTAATGACTGCAGCAAATTATACGTCGGCGAAACATCCAGAGACCTCCAAACACGTATTTCAGAACACCAGTACGCAGGCAGATCTGACGACTCAAGAAATGCCTGTGTTCAACACCGAAATTCACACAACCATCTAGTCAACTACAGAAACGCAAGACTCATCGCTAGAGAAGACAACACACAATACCGAAGAATCCTGGAGTCATCACTTATCTGTATATCCAACAACTTCAACCAGAACAACGGCTTCTACAACATAGCTGAACCTATTGTCAAGAAACGTCTTCACCGCTATCCCACATAGAACTTAAGAATGGAACACTGCATAAGGTCTATCTATATATACTTGTCCAATCTTTTTTTTAAAGCTACCCAAGGTTTTAGACTCCTTCTCCCTACTTTGAAGACTGTCACATGCAGCATTCTCCACCTGACCCAGCATTCTCCACCTGACCCAGCATTCTCCACCTGACCCAGCATTCTCCACCTGACCCAGCATTCTCCACCTGACCCAGCATTCTCCACCTGACCCAGCATTCTCCACCTGACTCAGCATTCTCCACCTGACCCAGCATTCTCCACCTGACTAAATCCTATAAATACTCATGTATCTTTTATCCAGGTAGATCTGTTTGTGACTCGATAAAGCTCACGCAGTGGGCGAAACGTTGTCAATAAAGGCTCACATTATACTGCTTACGTGTTAGGCTTCCTCAGTCCAACACAGAGAAGACTGATTTAAGATCATGAAGAGTTTGAGGTAATCAGTCCCTCATCCTAGAGTCGATGTTATCAGTATATTATTTTTTTTCAAGTATTGCACAAATGTCTAGTTCATCAACTTGTCGCTTCTATAACCCAGTTATCTACAAATATATGTTACCGTAATTTTAATAAAAAAATCCGCTAATTTTATTCTCTCTGATGATCCATAAACACGTTACCACAATTTTTTATAGTTTTAGTTCTATTAAAAAAAGATGAATACTTTTTAGCGTTTTGCTCCGAGGGGAAGTTACTGACCAGTGACCCTTTTGTAGCAGTGATATTGTGTGTAGCAGTGATATTGTGTGTAGCAGTAACCCTTTTGTAGCAGTGATATTGTGTGTAGCAGTAACCCTTTTGTAGCAGTGATATTGTGTGTAGCAGTGACCCTTTTGTAGCAGTGATATTGTGTGTAGCAGTAACCCTTTTGTAGCAGTGATATTGTGTGTAGCAGTGACCCTTTTGTAGCAGTGAGTAGCGATATTGTGTGTAGCAGCAGAGAGAAACATGAATATAAACATTATACTGAGGACCTTCAAGCTGCAGGAGAGAGAAACATGAATATAAACATTATACTGAGGACCTTCAAGCTGCACGAGAGAGAAATATAAATATAAACATTATACTGAGGACCTTCAAGCTGCAGGAGAGAGTAACATGAATATAAACATTATACTGAGGACCATCAAGCTGCTCTCTTATTTCTTAATTATCCATTGAGGTGGACTTAACACTAAATGAAAAGTGAATTGGTTACACCAAGAGCCAAGTAGTGAAGCGGTGATGATCAATGAGAGAGGCGGCGGTGTTAAAGTGGGTGGTGGTGATCAAGGAGGGGCGGCGGTGTTAAAGTGGGGTGGTGGTGATCAAGGAGAGGGGCGGCAGTGTTAAAGTGGGGTGGTGGTGATCAAGGAGAGGGGAGGCGGTGTTAAAGTGGGGTGGTGATGATCAATGAGAGGGGCGGCGGTGTTAAAGTGGGGTGGTGGTGATCAAGGAGAGGGGCGGCAATGATAAAGCGGGTGGTGGTGATCAAGAAGAGGGGTGGTGGTGTTAAAGTGGGGTGGTGGTGATCAAGGAAAGGGGCAGTGGTGTTAAAGTGGGATGGTGGTGTTCAAGGAGAGGGGTGGTGGTGTTAAAGTGGAGTGGTGGCGATCAAGGAGAGGGGCGGTGGTGTTAAAGTGGGGTGGTGGTGATCAAGGAGAGGGGCGGCGGTGTTAAAGTGGAGTGGTGGTGATCAAGAAGAGGGGCGGTGGTGTTAAATTGGGATGGTGGTGATCAAGGAGAGGGGTGGCGATCTAGGAGAGGGGCGGTGATCTAGGAGAGGGGTAGTGGTGATCTAGGAGAGGGGTTGTGGTGATCAAGGAGAGGGGTTGTGGTGATCTAGGAGAGGGGTTGTGATGATCTAGGAGAGGGGTTGTGGTGATCAAGGAGAGGGGTTGTGGTGATCAAGGAGATGGATAGTGGTGGGGTGCTGATCAAGAGAGGGTTGTGTGATCAAGGAGAGGGTTGTGGTGATCAGAGAGGGGTGGTGATCAAGGAGAGGGTAGTGGTGATCAAGGAGAGGGGTTGTGGTGATCAAGGAGATGGATAGTGGTGGGGTGCTGATCAAGGAGAGGGGTTGTGGTGATCAAGGAGAGGGGTTGTGGTGATCTAGGAGAGGGATGGTGACCAAGGAGAGGGGTGGTGGTGATCAAGGACACCTTCTTTAAGTTAAATCCACTGCAGGGGTAAACACAATCCATTGAAACAATTGTGGCAAAATATGCGTATGTGAACATCGACGTGCGTATTTCTGTACACTAATATACCAGCAGAACGGACGACTTGAGCGCCTGTGTCATGCACCTAAACTACCACAACCATTTAATTACTGCTAATCTGTAGGGACCACCTGGCTCAAGACTTCAAGAACACTGAGCAACAAGCCTCTTTGGGAGCAAACTTGGAATATCGTCTCAGAATTATTACTGTAGTATTTGATCGAACATCCGCGCTTACACCTGCTCGACATGATCTACACCAACTACATCTACTGACATGATCTGCACCAACTTACACCTGCTCGACATGATCTTCACCAACTTACACCTGCTCGACATGATCTACGCCAACTTACATCTGCTCGACATGATCTACGCCAACTTACACCTGCTCGACCTACACTTGTTATTGCTACTCTTCCCTTGACACTTGATTCTGAACCAGTTCCTCAGCATGCCGAGCCAATCACTCATCAATTATCTTAATAAGCGCCCCGTCTGCATATAACCTCAATCCATATGGGTTGTAATGGGGGAAAGTTGAGGGTGGAGGTGTGGCAACCAGAGCATCATGTAAACAACACCAGAATCATCCTTACAGTACTGTCGTGTGTCCAGTGACACCACCACGGTGTTAGTTCTAAGAAGTAACCACAGTGGCAACACCATCACCATTATTACCACAGTGTCAGTACTGTCACGTGACCACACAGTCAACAGCACCAGCACTACGTGTGAGTTAACACCAGCTTTCCCACACCTCTTCTCCACCACCTGTCTCCAGTGTTTTAAGGGGATGATTTAACACCTGGTGACATCCCTCCCCATCTGAACAGTTTACCTTACTCCCCAGTGTCTTATCAGACTGTTGTTTGTAGCATCCACCATAAAACTGCTGGGTAAATATCCAACAAATAAAGTCCTTGGCAAAAATGGCAATGTAGATAAATAAATCAGAGAACCGACAAGATGATAAATTAGACACACATAATCGACTCCAGGCTGGAGGGACTGATTACCTCAAACTCCTCCTGATCTTCACCATTCTTCTTTGTATTGGACTGATGAAACCACTGCGAAAGAAAATTGCAGACCTCTGAGGCATTCAAGTGTCGGGTGAAAGGTGTCACGAGAACGAGAGATATTTAAGGTCAATCCTCTTAATCATATTAGTGTTGTAAAGACACTCAAATAAGAGACAGATAGAAGGCGTCTTATACAGCGAAAATCTGACATTATTCCGTTGCGGTGTTACAAGTTATTTTCATGGATAGAACAAAACCTGACTTAAACGAGAAATTTGCTGGAAACCGAACCTGAGAAGTTGACATAGAAGCTGATGGGAGTTAAGATGGGTTGGTATTTAATGATGTGAATAAAAGTCTTCCTGCCAGAGCTGGTCCAAGGTGGAACACGCGTTACTGTTCCTTCTGAAACCTCCCCATTATCTCTAACACTAAGAACCCCACTAGAAGAACCTAATTAACTGCCCCACTAAAGGAACCTAACACCTTAAGAACCCCTCTAAAGGAACATAACATAAGAATGGAGGAACACTGCATCAGGTTGATAATTAAGACACATGTGCAACAGTTAGGTGTCTTTATTCCGAAACATATCGCCTACACAGTAGGCTTCTTCAGTCGAGTACAGAAGAGTTAGCAGAAGCAGTAGAGAAGTAAAGACGATGTAATCAGTCCATCACCATTGCAGTCGTAGTTTTGAGGTGGTCAGTCCCTCAGCCTGAAGAACAGTTTTGCTTCATAGTCTGCAACAATGTTAAGTTGCTAAACGTCACTTTAATCCTGAACTCAACTTAAATCAATCTTAAAATCTCCCAGAATCCCATTTTCTTATCTGTACTTTTCTCAAATTTAAAATATTTATCCAAATAAACCTATCCAAAATACAGACCAAAAATCATTAACTCTCAGGTAATGAAGTCGACCATCATGATAGTCTCCATCTGACCACAAAAACGATTTCAACTATTCCTGCAAGCTGGCTAGTTCCTCTCATTGTTACTGTCTCCAGTACTGCTTTTTGTTTTGCAATAATTTCTTGCTCTAATATACGTTTGAAACCCCAGTACCATAAGTCGACTTCTTTGCACAAAGTATTTCTTTTGTTTTTTTAACTATTGTTAAATAATTTTCTTCATAAATATATTTTACAATTCTGTTTAACACTACGTACGGCTTTGATCTGTTTCACTAGCACAGGCTGGTAAAAAACGTAGACTTGTGTAGAGATATACTAATAATTTTAGTTATTCTTGTCTGTTTACTAGCAAAAATAATGCAGGGAAATGCTACAGTGCTTCAGTAGCTACAACAGTTTTCATGTATCCTCCAAACAAGATGCAAGTTACTATAGTTCAGTAGTTATGGCAGTGTTATAGGTTTCTTCCAGCAGGACTGAAGTCACTATGGTTCAGTAGTTATGGCAGTGTTATAGGTTTCTTCCAGCAGGACTGAAGTCACTATGGTTCAGTAGTTATGGCAGTGTTATAGGTTTCTTCCAGCGGGACTGAAGTCACTATGGTTCAGTAGTTATGGCAGTGTTATAGGTTTCTTCCAGCAGGACTGAAGTCACTATAGTTCAGTAGTTATGGCAGTGTTATAGGTTTATTCCAGCAGGACTGAAGTCACTATGGTTCAGTAGTTATAGCAGTGTTATAGGTTTCTTCCAGCAGGACTGAAGTCACTATTGTTCAGTAGCTATGGCAGTGTTATAGGTTTCTTCCAGCAGGACTGAAGTCACTATTGTTCAGTAGCTATGGCAGTGTTATAGGTTTCTTCCAGCAGGACTGAAGTCACTATGGTTCAGTAGTTATAGCAGTGTTATAGGTTTCTTCCAGCAGGACTGAAGTCACTATAGTTCAGTAGCTATGGCAGTGTTATAGGTTTCTTCCAGCAGGACTGAAGTCACTATGGTTCAGTAGCTATGGCAGTGTTATAGGTTTCTTCCAGCAGGACTGAAGTCACTATTGTTCAGTAGCTATGGCAGTGTTATAGGTTTCTTCCAGCAGGACTGAAGTCACTATAGTTCAGTAGTTATGGCAGTGTTATAGGTTTCTTCCAGCAGGACTGAAGTCACTATGGTTCAGTAGTTATGGCAGTGTTATAGGTTTCTTCCAGCAGGACTGAAGTCACTATTGTTCAGTAGCTATGGCAGTGTTATAGGTTTCTTCCAGCAGGACTGAAGTCACTATTGTTCAGTAGCTATGGCAGTGTTATAGGTTTCTTCCAGCAGGACTGAAGTCACTATGGTTCAGTAGTTATGGCAGTGTTATAGGTTTCTTCCAGCAGGACTGAAGTCACTATGGTTCAGTAGCTATGGCAGTGTTATAGGTTTCTTCCAGCAGGACTGAAGTCACTATGGTTCAGTAGTTATGGCAGTGTTATAGGTTTCTTCCAGCAGGACTGAAGTCACTATTGTTCAGTAGCTATTGCAGTGTTATAGGTTTCTTCCAGCAGGACTGAAGTCACTATTGTTTAGTAGCTATGGCAGTGTTATAGGTTTCTTCCAGCAGGACTGAAGTCACTATGGTTCAGTAGCTATGGCAGTGTTATAGGTTTCTTCCAGCAGGACTGAAGTCACTATGGTTCAGTAATTACGGAAGTTTCAGAGTTATTCTTCCAACAGTGAAAGTCATTATACGTTCAACAAATACTTTAGTATTAAGCACAGCTTCACAACTAGGATAGTCACTATGGTTACAATATCTTCAACACATTCAAAAGCATAATTATGTAACCTTTCAATAAATACAAGTTACAGTATTTAAAAGACCTTCATAATGAGATAAGTCTTTAATGACATAAAAATCACTGACCATCACAAACATAAAACAAAAACTCCAAAACATTTACCAGTTCGGGAAAGATGATTTAGTAACAAATACAATTTTATCAGAGCATCTTACAGCCTGGCCAACACGTCTCCTGTAAGAACATCTTACAGCCTGGCCAACACGTCTTCTGTGAGAGCATCTTACAGCCTGGCCAACACGTCTCCTGTGAGAGCATCTTACAGCCTGGCCGACACGTCTCATGTGAGAGCATCTTACAGCCTGGCCGACACGTCTCCTGTCAGAGCATCTTACAGCCTGGCCAACACGTCTGCTGTCAGAGCATCTTACAGCCTGGTAAACACGTCTGCTGTCAGAGCAACTTACAGCCTGGCCAACACGTCTCCTGTGAGAGCATCTTACAGCCTGGCCAACACGTCTCATGTGAGAGCATCTTACAGCCTGGCCAACACGTCTCCTGTAAGAGCATCTTACAGCCTGGCCAACACGTCTCCTGTAAGAGCATCTTACAGCCTGGCCGACACGTCTCCTGTGAGAGCATCTTACAGCCTGGCCAACACGTCTCCTGTAAGAGCATCTTACAGCCTGGCCGACACGTCTCCTGTAGAGCATCTTACAGCCTGGCCAACACGTCTCCTGTAAGAACATCTTACAGCCTGGCTGACACGTCTCCTGTGAGAGCATCTTACAGCCTGGCCGACACGTCTCCTGTAAGAGCATCTTACAGCCTGGCCGACACGTCTCGTGAGAGCATCTTACAGCCTGGCCAACACGTCTCCTGTGAGAGCATCTTACAGCCTGGCCAACACGTATCCTGTAAGAGCATCTTACAGCCTGGCCAACACGTCTCCTGTGAGAGCATCTTACAGCCTGGCCAGACACGTCTCCGTGAGAGCATCTTACAGCCTGGCCAACACGTCTCCTGTGAGAACATCTTACAGCCTGGCCAACACGTCTCCCTGTAGAGCATCTTACAGCCTGGCCAACACGTCTCCTGTAAGAGCATCTTACAGCCTGGCCAACACGTCTCCTGTAGAGCATCTTTCAGCCTGCCGACACGTCTCCTGTGAGAGCATCTTACAGCCTGGCCAACACGTCTCCTGTAAGAGCATCTTACAGCCTGGCCAACACGTCTCTGTAGGCATCTTACAGCCTGCCGACACGTCTCCTGTAGCTCTTACAGCCTGGCCAACACGTCTCCTGTAAGAGCACTTACAGCCTGGCCGACACGTCTCCTGTAGAGCATCTTACAGCCTGGCCAACACGTCTCCTGTAAGAGCATCTTACAGCCTGGCCGACACGTCTCCTGTGAGAGCATCTTACAGCCTGGCCAACACGTCTCCTGTGAGAGCATCTTACAGCCTGGCCGACACGTCTCCTGTAGAGCATCTTACAGCCTGGCACACGTCTCCGTAAGAGCATCTTACAGCCTGGCCAACACATCTCCTGTAAGAGCATCTTACAGCCAGGCCAACACGTCTCCTGTGAGAGCATCTTACAGCCTGGCCAACACGACTCCTGTGAGAGCATCTTACAGCCTGGCCGACACGTCTCCTGTGAGAGCATCTTACAGCCTGGCCGACACGTCTCCTGTGAGAGCATCTTACAGCCTGGCTGACACGTCTCCTGTGAGAGCATCTTACAGCCTGGCCGAACACGTCTGCTGTGAGAGCATCTACAGCCTGGCCGACACGTCTCCTGTGAGAGCATCTTACAGCCTGGCCGACACGTCTCCTGTGAGAGCATCTTACAGCCTGGCCGACACGTCTCCTGTGAGAGCATCTTACAGCCTGGCCGACACGTCTCCTGTGAGAGCATCTTACAGCCTGGCCGACACGTCTCCTGTGAGAGCATCTTACAGCCTGGCCAACACGTCTCCTGTGAGAGCATCTTAGGCCAGGCCGACACGTCTCCTGAGAGCATCTTACAGCCTGGCCGACACGTCTCCTGTGAGAGCATCTACAGCCTGGCCAACACGTTCCTGTAAGAGCATCTTACTGCCTGGCCGACACGTCTCCTGTAAGAGCATCTTACAGCCTGGCCACACGTCTCCTGTAAGAACATCTTACAGCCTGGCCAACACGTCTCCTGTGAGAGCATCTTACAGCCTGACAACACGTCTCCTGGAGAGCATCTTACAGCCTGGCCGACACGTCTGTGAGAGCATCTTACAGCCTGGCCGACACATCTCCTGTTAGAGCATCTTACAGCCTGGACGACACGTCTGTGTGAGCATCTTACAGCCTGGCCGACACGTCTCCTGTAAGAGCATCTTACAGCCTGGCCGACACGTCTCCTGTAAGAGCATCTTACAGCCTGGCCAACACGTCTCCTGTGAGAGCATCTTACAGCCTGGCCGACACGTCTCCTGTAAGAGCATCTTACAGCCTGGCCAACACGTCTCCTGTGAGAGCATCTTACAGCCTGGCCGACACGTGTCCTGTAAGAGCATCTTACAGCCTGGCCAACACGTCTGTGAGAGCATCTTACAGCCTGGCCGACACGTCTCCTGTAGAGCATCTTACAGCCTGGCCAACACGTCTGTGAGAGCATCTTACAGCCTGGCCGACACGTCTCCTGTAAGAGCATCTTACAGCCTGGCCAACACATCTCCTGTAAGAGCATACTACAGCCTGGCTAACACGTCTGTAAGAGCATCTTACAGCCTGGCCGACACGTCTCCTGTAAGAGCATCTTACAGCCTGGCCGACACGTCTGTGTGAGCATCTTACAGCCTGGCCGACACGTCTCCTGTAAGAGCATCTTACAGCCTGGCCGACACGTCTCCTGTAAGAACATCTTACAGCCTGGCCAACACGTCTCCTGTGAGAGCATCTTACAGCCTGGCCAACACGTCTCCTGTAAGAGCATCTTACAGCCTGGCCAACACGTCTCCTGTAAGAACATCTTACAGCTTGGCCGACACATCTCTTGTAAGAACATCTTACAGCCTGGCTAACACATCTCCTGTAAGAACATCTTACAGCCTGGCCAACACGTCTCCTGTGAGAGCATCTTACAGCCTGGCCGACACGTCTCCTGTGAGAGCATCTTACAGCCTGGCCGACACGTTTCTTGTAAGAACATCTTACAGCCTGGCCAACACGTTTTGTGAGAGCATCTTACAACCTGGCCAACACGTCTCCTGTAGAGCATCTTACAGCCTGGCCGACACGTCTCCTGTGAGAGCATCTTACAGCCTGGCCGACACGTTTCCTGTAAGAGCATCTTACAGCTTGGCCGACACGTCTCTGTAAGAGCATCTTACAGCCTGGCCGACACGTCTCCTGTAAGAACATCTTACAGCCTGGCCGACACGTCTCCTGTGAGAGCATCTTACAGCCTGGCCGACACGTCTCCTGTGAGAGCATCTTACAGCCTGGCCAACACATCTCCTGTAAGAGCATCTTACAGCCTTGCCGACACGTCTCCTGTAAGAGCATCTTACAGCCTGGCCGACACGTCTCCTGTGAGAGCATCTTACAGCCTGGCCAACACGTCTCCTGTGAGAGCATCTTACAGCCTGGCCAACACGTCTCCTGTAAGAGCATCTTACAGCCTGGCCAACACGTCTCCTGTAAGAGCATCTTACAGCCTGGCCAACACGTCTCCTGTGAGAGCATCTTACAGCCTGGCCGACACGTCTCCTGTGAGAGCATCTTACAGCCTGGCCGACACGTCTCCTGTAAGAGCATCTTACAGCCTGGCCGACACGTCTCCTGTGAGAGCATCTTACTGCCTGGCTGACACGTCTCCTGTAAGAGCATCTTACAGCCTGGCCGACACGTCTCCTGTAAGAGTATCTTACAGCCTGGCCGACACGTCTCCTGTGAGAGTATCTTACAGCCTGGCCGACACGTCTCCTGTAAGAGTATCTTAAACCTGGCTGACACGTCTCCTGTAAGAGCATCTTACAGCCTGGCCGACACGTCTCCTGTAAGAGCATCTTACAGCCTGGCCGACACGTCTCCTGTAAGAGCATCTTACAGCCTGGCCGACACGTCTCCTGTGAGAGCATCTTACAGCCTGGCCGACACGTCTCCTGTAAGAGCATCTTACAGCCTGGCCGACACGTCTCCTGTGAGAGCATCTTACAGGCTGGCCAACACGTCTCCTGTAAGAGCGTCTTACAGCCTGGCCGACACGTCTCCTGTGAGAGCATAAGAACATAAGAACATATGAAAGGAGGAACACTGCAGCAGGCCTGATGGGCTATAATAGGCAGGTCCTTCACAATCCGTCCCACTAACAGAACACTTGCTCAATCTAATTTTCAATGCTACCCAAGAAATAAGCTTTGATAATTCTATTTACTCATGTGCGAGTCCCACTCATATCCAACCCCTCTCACTCATGAATTTATCTAACCTAAATTTGAAACTACCCAAGGTCCTAGCTTCAAAAACCCTACTAGGCAGACTGTTCCACTCATCAACTACCCTATTTCCAAACCAATACTTTCCTATATCCTTTCTAAATCTAAACTTATCTAACTTGAATCCATTATTGCGGGTTCTCTCTTGGAGAGATATCCTCAAGACCTTATTTATATCCCCTTTGTTAATACCTATTTTCCACTTGTATACCTCGATCATGTCTCCCCTCATTCTACGTCTTACAAGTGAATGTAATTTAAGGGTCTTCAATCTTTCTTCGTAAGGAAGATTTCTAATGCTATGTATAAATTTAGTCATTCTACGCTGAATGTTTTCTAACGAATTTATGTCTATTCTGTAATATGGAGACCAAAACTGAGCTGCGTAATCTAGGTGAGGCCTTACTAATGATGTATAAAGCTGTAATATAACCTCTTGACTTCTGTTGCTAACACTTCTTGATATAAATCCCAGTAATCTATTTGCCTTATTGCGTACGCTTAGGCATTGCTGTCTTGGTTTAAGGTTGCTGCTTACCATCACCCCAAGTCCTTCTCGCAATCTGTATGGCTAAGTTCTACGTTATTTAACTTATAAGTGCTTGGGTTATGGACACTCCCGAGCTTCAGAACCTTGCATTTATCTACATTGAATTGCATCTGCCACTTTTTTGTCCACGAATTAAGTTTGTCTAAATCTTCCTGAAGTTCTATGACATCTATGTTTGAATCAATTATCCTACCTATCTTCGTGTCGTCGGCGAATTTGCTCATATCACTAGTAATTCCTCGTCAAGGTCATTGATATATATTATAAATAACAATGGGCCTAAGACTGATCCTGTGGAACACCACTTGTTACAAGTCCCCATTCGGATTTAACCCCATTTATGCACACTCTCTGTTTCCTATTGGTGAGCCATGACTCGATCCATGACAGCACGTTTCCCCCAATGCCATGAGCTGCCACTTTCTTTAACAGTGTCTGGTGCGGTACTCTATCAAAAGCCTTACTAAAGTCTAAATAAACAATATCGAATTCTTTATCGTGATCAACAGCCTCAAAAGCTTTAGTGAAGAAGGTTAATAAATTAGATAGGCAGGAACGGCCCCTCGTGAATCCATGCTGAGTATCATTAATCAAATTATGGTTATCTAGATGGCTTCTAATAATATCAGCTATAATTGACTCTAGTAATTTGCCTACAATTGAGGTCAGGCTTATTGGGCGGTAATTTGACGGTAGTGACTTGTCCCCTGCTTTAAAAATAGGAATTACATTACCATCTTCCACATATCAGACACTACACCTGTTTGAAGAGATAAATTAAAAATGTTAGATATTGGTTCACAGAGTTCCATTTGCATTTCTTAAGAACCCTTGCAAAAGCTCATCAGGACCTGGCGATTTATTTTGTTTCAGTCGGTCTAGTTGTTTCCTAACCATTTCGCTAGTGACTGTGATATTACATAATTTATCTTCTTCTGGGCCTCTGTAAAAATTAATTACTGGGATATAATTAATGTCTTCATGTGTGAAAACCGAGAGAAAATAATTATTAAAAATAGAGCACATATCATTCTCCTTGTCAGTAAGATGCCCAGAGTTATTTTTAAGGGGACCTATCTTATCCCTAACTTTTGTTCTATAAACCTGGAAAAAACTTTTTGGGTTAGTTTTGAATCCCTAGCAACTTTAATTTCATAGTCCCGTTTAGCTTTTCTTATTCCTTTTTAACGTCCCTCTTAATGTCAGTATACTGATTTATAAGATGACCCTCACCTTTTTATGCGCCTATAAATTCCTTTCTTCTGCCCTAAAAGATACTTAAGCCTATTATTCATCCATTTTGGGTCATTTCTACTTGATCTAATTTCTTTATACGGGATAAATGTTCTTTGGGCAGCCTGTATAGTGTTAATAAAACTGTCATATTGATACCTCTCTTCGTCACCCCAGTCCACAGTTGATAAGTGTTCTCTAAGTCCATTATAATCTGCTAAGCGAAAATCTGGGACCGTTACTGAATTATCCCTACTATCATACAACCATTCAATGCTAAAGGTAATTGACTTGTGGTCGCTTGAGCCGAGTTCCTCTGTAATTTCTAAATTATTAACAAGGGTTTCCTTGCTTGCCAGAACCAAGTCAAGTAGGTTATTTCCTTGTAGGTTCTGTTACAAACTGCTTCAAAAGCAATCCTGAACTACTTCTAAAAGTCGTTAGATTCTAAATTCCCTATCAAGAAATTCCAATCAATCTGACTAAAGTTAAAGTCCCTAGAATTACTACGTTATCGTGCCTTGTGGCCTTAACAATTTCTCCCAAAGTAGTCCCCCTTGTTCCCTATCTAAGTTTGGAGGACGGTAAATCACGCCTAAAATAAATTTTTCACACCCCTCTGAAAATTCTATCCAGACAGACTCTGTATGTGTTAATTCAGACTTTATACCCGTTTTTATGCAACAATTTAAATGATCACGGACATAGAGTGCCACCCCACCCCCCTTCCCGATACTTCTGTCTACTTGGAACAATTTAAAACCCTGAATGTGACATTCGGCAGGCATGTCCCGATTTTTCATATTAAACCATGTCTCAGTTATTGCAAAAACATCAATATTACCCGTACTTGCAACTAATCTCAACTCGTCCATCTTATTCCTAGCACTACGACTATTGGTGTAATAAATATTTAAAGACCCTCCTTTCTCTTTACCCTTCCTGCTCATTTCTGTTTTTCCACTATACCTATTACTGTCCTTGTCATCTAGTGTCACTAGCTTTCCAATGTCCACCATATTCTGCCTATTACTAGTTCTCCTAGAACTTATAATATTACTACACTGGGACTTCACTGTTTTCCCCCCAAAACCCATACCACTAACTATTTCTAGTTTAAAGCCCTAACAGCTCCCTCCACTGCAGTTGCCAGTGCCCCCACCCCAGACCTGGATAAGTGGACCCCATCCCTGGCATACATGTCATTTCTGCCATAGAAGAGGTCCCAGTTGTCAATGAATGTTACTGCATTTTCCTTACAGCATTTGCCCAGCCAGCAATTGACACCAATTGCCCTGGACATCTATTCATTTCCAACTCCTCTCCTTGGCAAAATACCGCATATGACAGGGTTCCCACCCTTCTTCCTAATTATGTCTATTGCTGACCTAAACCTGCTAGTCAGGTCCTCACTCCTACGTCTGCCAACATCGTTGCCTCCAGCACTGAGACAGATAATAGGATTGCTCCCATTACCTCTCATGATGTCGTCCAGACGGCTAACAATATCCTCCATCACAGCCCCTGGAAAGCAAACCCTCTGTCTCCTACTCCTATCATTCAAACAGAAAGCCCTATCCATGTATCTAACCTGGCAGTCCCCAACAACAACAATGTTTTTACCTTCCTTGGTGTCGTTCGTCGTGACGCTCCCAGAAGTCGACTCACATTCATCGGGTAGCACGGAGAATGGGTTCGATGTTTCCACAACATTCTCCTGGGTCTTCGTTGTTTCTACCTCTCCACCCGTCCTCTTGATCCTTAACTTTGTCCCATGCGTTTTAGCCACTGTCCAGGTTCCTTTCTTGGCTTGAGGATTCTCAACAGGAGGATTACTACGAATCCTCTTGTTTTCCTCAGTCAGTCGCTGTATCTCAAGCTTAGCTACCCTCAGTTCTTCCTTCAGCTGCTGGTAGAGTAGCTCAAGAGAGGACATCATCTTCAGATTCACAGAGAGCACACAAGACACGTCTTCACTGAGTTAAGTCAGGTCCACCACTGAGTTAAGTCAGGTCCACCACCGTCTTACAGCCTGGCCAACACGTCTCCTGTGAGAGCATCTTACAGCCTGGCCGACGTCTCCTGTGAGAGCATCTTACAGCCTGGCCGACGTCTCCTGTGAGAGCATCTTACAGCCTGGCCAACGTCTCCTGTGAGAGCATCTTACAGCCTGGCCGACGTCTCCTGTGAGAGCATCTTACAGCCTGGCCGACGTCTCCTGTGAGAGCATCTTACAGCCTGGCCGACACGTCTCCTGTAAGAGCATCTTACAGACCGGCCAACACGTCTCCTGTAAGAGCATCTTACAGCCTGGCCGACACGTCTCATGTGAGAGCATCTTACAGCCTGGCCAACACGTCTCCTGTGAGAGCATCTTACAGCCTGGCCAACACGTCTCCTGTGAGAGCATCTTACAGCCTGGCCGACACGTTTCCTGTGAGAGCATCTTACAGCCTGGCCAACACGTCTCCTGTGAGAGCATCTTACAGCCTGGCCGACACGTCTCCTGTGAGAGCATCTTACAGCCTGGCCAACACGTCTCCTGTGAGAGCATCTTACAGCCTGGCCAACACGTCTCCTGTGAGAGCATCTTACAGCCTGGCCGACACGTCTCCTTGTTATTGTCTCACATAAATTTCCGTTAATGAATTTCATCTAATGTATAAAGTAGTTTAGGTGGAAAATCTCTGACCTATTATATTGATTTATAATACAACATCAAGGAATAATGTACAAAAATGAATGCAGAAAATATTTTTATGCAGCAATAACTGTGAACTTTAACACTAATTATAAAGCACGAATAGGTAACACTTGCGATTTTGGCTTAAATGGCAACTCTCCTCTTGCCGAATAAGGCAAGCGAAAATTTGTGTATGCAATAATTTCGCAAAAATCATTCTGAACCACACTCACACACACACACACACACACACACACACACACACAGAGCCCCGGTGGCCTGGTGGCTAAAGCTCTCGCTTCACGCACGGAGGGCCCGGGTTCAATTCCCGGCGGGGCGGAAACATTTTGAAGTGTTTCCTTACACACACACACACACACACATACAACAGGCCTAGTGTCTAAGGACAAAATGGTAACACACACACACACACACACACACACACACACACACACACACACACAAAGTCAAGGGGAAGATTATCAGGAGAAGAGTAGTGGAGCACCAAGAAAGGAACGAGTTTATCAATGACAGCCATCACGGTTTCAGGGATGGAAAATCCTGTGTCACAAACCTTCTGGAGTTCTATGACAAGGTGACAGCAGTAAGACAAGAAAGAGATGGATGGGTAGATTGCATTTTCTTGGACTGTAAGAAGGCGTTTGACACAGTTCCACGCAAGAGATTAGTGCAAAAGCTGGAGGACCAGGCAGGGATAACAGGGAAGGCACTACAATGGATCAGGGAATACCTGTCAGGAAGACAACAGCGAGTCATGGTACGTGGCGAGGTGTCAGAGTGGGCGCCTGTGACGAGTGGGGTTCCACAGGGGTCAGTCCTTGAACCGGTGCTGTTTCTGGTATTTGTGAACGACATGACGGAAGGAATAGACTCAGAAGTGTCCCTGTTTGCAGATGATGTGAAGTTGATGAAAAGAATTCAATCGAACCAAGACCAGGCAGAACTACAAAGGTATCTGGACAGGCTGCAGGCCTGGTTCAGCAACTGGCTCCTGGAGTTCAACCACCAAGTACAAAGTCATGAAGATTGGGGAAGGGCAAAGAAGACCGCAGACGGAGTATAGTCTAGGGGGCCAGAGACTATAAACCTCAGTCTAGGAAAAGGATCTTGGGGTGAGTATAACACCGGGCACATCAACCAAATAACTGCTGCGGCATAAGGGCGCCTAGCAAACCTAAGAACAGCAGTCCGACATCTCAATAAGGAGTCCTTCAGGTCCCTGTACACCGTGTACGTTAGGCCTGTATTGGAGTATGCAGCACCAGTTTGGAACCCGCACCTAGGTTTGCAACAAGACTAGTCCTAAGGGGCATGCCCTACAAGGAAGGTTAAGGGAAATCAACCTGACGACACTGGAGGAAAGGAGAGATAGGGAGGATATGATAACGACATATAAAATACTGAGAGGAATTGACAAGGTGGACAGAGACAGAATGTTCCAGAGATGGGACACAGCAACAAGGGATCACGGTTGGAACTTGAAGACTCAGATGAATCACAGGGATGTTAGGAAGTATTTCTTCAGTCACAGAGTGGTCAGGAAGTGGAATAGTCTTGGAAGTGATGTAGTGGAGGCAGGATCCATACATAGCTTTAAGAATAGGTATGATAAAGCTCATGGAGAAGGAAGAGTGACCCAGTAGCGACCAGTGAAGAGGCGGTGCCAGGAGCTATGACTAGACCCCTGCAACCACAACTAGTTGAGTACAACTAGGTGAGTACACACATACACACACACACACACACACACACACACACACACACACACACACACACAACACATCGGAAGAAGAATCACATCGGAAGAGGACCAAACAGGACTTCAAACAGACCTGGACAAGCTTGACATCTGGTCTAGCAACTGGCTTCTCTAATTCAATCCCACCAAATGCAAAGTCATGAAGATCGGAGAAGGGCAAAGAAGATCGCTGACAGAGTACAGGCTAGGCGGACAAAGGCTACAAACCTCGGCAAAGGAGAAAGACCTTGGGGTGAGTATAACGCCAAGCACGTCTCCGGAGGCACACATCAAGCAGATAACTGCAGCAGCATATGGGCGACTGGCAAACCTAAGATTAGCGTTCCGTTACCTTAACAAGGAATCGTTCAAGACACTGTACACCATGTACGTCAGGCCCATACTAGAATATGCAGCACCAGTCTGGAACCCACACCTGGTCAAGCACGTAAAGAAACTAGAGAAAGTGCAAAGGTTTGCGACAAGGTTATTTCCACAACTCAGGGGTCTGTCCTATGAAGAAAGGTTGAGGGAAATAGGACTAACAACACTGGAGGAAAGAAGGGTCAGAGGAGACATGATAACGACATACAAAATACTGCGGGGAATCGACAAGGTAGACAGTGATAGGATGTTCCAGAGAGGGAACACAGATACAAGGGGACACAACTGGAAGCTGAAGACTCAGATGAGTCAAAGGGATGTTAGGAAGCATTTCTTCAGCCACAGAGTAGTCAGGAAGTGGAATAGTCTAGAGAAAGATATAGTGGAGGCAGGAACCATACATAGTTTTAAGACAAGGTATGATAAAGCTCATGGAGCAGGGAGAGCAGAGACCCAGTAGCGGACAGCGAAGAGGCGGGGCCAGGAGCTGAGTCTCGACCCCTGCAACCACAATTAGGTGAGTACAATTAGGTGAGTACACACACACGCACACACACATACACACACACACACACACACACACACACACACACACACAGGAGCTATGACTATGACTTGGGGCCAGAAGCTATGACTCGACCCCTGCAACCACAACTAGGTGAGTACACACACACACACACACACACACAGGTGTGTGTGTAGGTAGGCGAAAACTAATTGTAATAGAGAATGGAAAAAGTACAGAAGACAAAGGACCCAGGAAAATAAAGAGATTAGCCGAAGAGCCAGAAAATGATATAGCATCAAAAGTCAAGTCTGACCCGAAGCTGTTGTATAGCCACATCAGGAGGAAAACACCAGTCTAGGACCAGGTAATCAGGCTGAGGAAGGAAGGTGGGGAGTTCACAAGAAACGACCAAGAGGTATGTGAGAGCTCAACATGATATTTAAAGAAGTCTTTACAGGAGACAGGAAGGACTCCAGAAATTTCAGAATAGGAGGTATACCAACAAGTACTGATGAAATACACAACTGAGGAGGAGGTGAGGAAGCTGCCATGTGAACTCGATACCTCAAAAGCGGTGGACCGGACATGTCTCTGAGGGTAACTGGAGGAGTGCCGGGGGATCGAAGGGCAGATTCTTCGTCCACGGAAGCCATGAGTTATTATGCGGATGCTTGGTTTGAGGTAAGATGAGTCAGGGGAAAGTGATGGGGTATCCCGGATGTAATTTTAGATTGTATAGTTGAGAGGATAGGGCTGGAGATAGAGAGCGTATGGAAGGGTCTATAACTGAGGAGGAGGTTTGGCAGGCAGAAGGGTCAGGCCTTGGGCAAGGCCCTGGCCTGATGGGATTTCTGGGGATTTTTTTATAGTTCATTGGGAGGTTCTGCGAGGGATGCTAGTTAGGCTGTTTAATGCTATGAAATTGAAAGGTAGTTTGGGTGGGGATATGTCAATAGGTAATGTAATTTTAGTGCCGAAAAATCGTGCATGTGGATGGTTGAGGATTATAGGCCAATCACACTTATGTGTGCAGATTATAAGATATTTGCACGAATTCTTGTAATAGAATGAAAGGAGTTTTGGAGAGCTTACGGGAGGGGGTCAGTATGGGATACCAGGGAGAAGTAGGGAGGGAGGGTCATCGGAGGATCAAAGGTTTTTTAGAGAGCAGAAAAGCTGGGGGTGTTTTAGGGCTTTGATTGGAAAAGGCGATGATAGTGTTGATAGGGATATTTTGCAGGCGGTGCTTTTACGGCAGGGGTTTGGGGCGAAGGTCGTGGATTGGGTCCGCACTTTGTAATGAGCATGCACGTTTGAGGGTACAGGTGAATGGGAGGTTGGGGACCGAGGTGCGTTTGGCGGGGGCTGCACAGGGGTGCCCCTTGTCACAGCTCCTGTTTGTGTTTCAGGACCCTTTTTTCAGGTTAGTGTCAGAAGGGGTGAGGGAAGGGAGTAATCATGGGGTGGCAGAAACGGGTATTATAGGTTATGTAGACGACACCACTATTTTAGTAGGCACAATGGAGGGGTTAGGTAATGTAAATAGGATAATTGGAGGTTTTGGTTTGGCCACTTGGTATGTGGTGAATAGGTAAAATCGAAATTATTGGAGGTGGGGAATGGGTAGGGGGCGTTGGGTCAGGGTTTGGGTGGCCAATGTGGATAGGTTAAGGATATGTGGTGTGGGTTTTGTACTCAGGCCAGTGTTGCACGGGGGGTGAATTCCTCGGCAGTGGTTAATGCTGCTCTGGGAGGATGGGGGTGGCGGCCTGGAGAGGTCAACTCTTGCAGAGGGTTGTAGTTGTTAATTCCTTAGTATACAGTGTTGTGGTATGTAGCTGCGGTATACCCCCTTGTGGAGGACGATGTTTTAAGATTGCAAAGTCGGGATTAAGGTTTATATGGGATTATGGGAGGCATTGGTTAGGAGGGATGTGGTAATGACTAAGGTAGCGAAGGGAGGGCTAGGTTTGATACCACTGCAGAGACGTTTGATGGGCAATATGTTAGGCAGGAATACCTAGCACGAGGTGGGATTGAGGAGTGGAGTGGGGAGGGTAATGAGTGAGGTTCCCAGATGGTGGAAGGGTGGGGAAATTTTTTGTTTTTTGAGGCAAATTTTAAGGTATTCTTTTGGTGGTTCCAATCCTTTGGGAAGGTGAAGGTAGGTGATAAGGTGGGAAGGCGAGAAAAGGAGGTTTTAGGATGGAGGTTTATCCGTGTTATGATTGGGAAAAACGTGGTTTTGGTTTAGGCGTTTAAAGTTGCCTCCTAAGGTAAATGAGATTGGTTTTCGGGTTTACATGGTATATTGGCGTCTAGGGCTCAGTTTCGTGATGGGACTATCGGGCGATGGGTTTTGTCAGCGCCGGGGTTATGGACACGGGTTTCCATGTTGTATATTTTGTGGGGGGCTTGAGGGGTGAGGGGAAAGGTTTTTGGGATCATCCGAGGTGTGGGGGTGGTTTATCGATGTTAAGATGTTTAAGTCTGATGTTGTGGGTGCCCAGAGGATGGAGGCGTGCGGTGATGTATTTGGTATTGGGTTATATTTATGTTTCGGAGATGAGGGAGGTTCGGAGGATGTTAAGATTAGGGCTTTGGCAGCAGATTTTATAGACTAAGGGGGAACCAGGAGTTGTATGGGGGGGGGGATAGGTTTTTTCTGAGGGTTATAGGAATTGTCGATGGGGTGTTGCTGGGTTAACTCTGAGCTATAGTTTCTGGGGTTTTCAAGGAAGGGGGTTTTTTGGGGGGGGGGGGTTAAGGGTTAGGTGTGAAAGCTTTCGTGGGGTTTATGTATGGGGTTGGGGGGGGGTGGTTTCGGGGGTTTTCCCCCGGTCCATCACCCTTTCCCCTTGGGGAAAGGGAGGGGGGTTTTTTTTTTATGTGAGTATGTGTGTGGATGTTTGGGACTTGACGGGGGGGGGAGGGGGTTTGGGGGGTTTTTATTTTTTTTCCTTTTTGGGGGTTTAGGTTTTTTCCAAAGGGGGGGTTTCCTTATTTGGGGGCCAGGAGTTTTTGGGGTTTTTTTTTTGGGTTTTTTCCTTTGGTTCTTTTTTTAAAGAGGTTAAAGTTTTTTTTTTTTTACATTTTTCCCCTTTTATGGCTTGTTATCGGGGGAATATTCTTCGTTTTTTAAAAGAGAAGATGAAATGCAGTTCTTACTTTAGGGATAGACACTGGTGGGCTGATCCGATGACTTTATCACTGTGTGGTGTTGGTACCAGGCCACGGTTTCCTTTATTGAAGTTTATATGACTTGCACAATTTTGTGCCTAGGATCATTATTATTTTGGGTAAATTACCGGTTTTAGTTGGGTTTAGGGTTTTCATTGTCTTTTTTAAAAAACCCTTTTTTGGGGGTTTCATGTTTTTTTCGTTAGGATATTTTTTTTTTTTTTTTTTTTTTTTTTGTATACATATTGATAGGTCTTATATATTTTTTGAAATTTGTAAATTTTTTGGATTTATAGGACCCATAATCACTGTTTTGTTTTGTTACTTTATTTGGAATGTTAGGATCTTTTATTTGTGAGACGGATTTTTGAAAAAAAAAAAAAAAAAAAAAAAATTTTTCATTTTTTGGTTACTTAATGTTTGTGTTGTTTAAGTTTTTTTTTGGATTGTGGGGGTTGGGGTTAATTTTAACGCTTTTTTTTTGTTTTTTTGGGTTTTTTATTTCACTAAGTTGTATTGACAATTTGTATGCATAAAGATTGGATAAAGGTTACCCTACGGGTTTTGGTTTTTTTGTAAGTTTAATTTTTTTTTAAGTTTTTTAAAGGTGTTGGGTTTTTGGGTTATTATGGAAATTTTGTGGGGTTTTTTTGGGGTTTATTTTTGTTTTGATGTTTTTTTAGACCTTTTTAGAAAGGTGACTACTTGGTATTGCTAGTATGAAAATTTAAGTTTTTAAATAAATATAAAAAAAAAAAGTCTTATATTGGAAATTGTTTAGGATTGAAAATTGTTTATTTGAAAAGCACTGACAAAGGGAAAGGACCTTCCTTTAAATGTTTAATTTAATTTTTTTTTTTGGAGGAGGGGGGACGATGTGTTTATGTACATTGGGGGGGGGGGGGGGGGATGAGGGGCACTTTTTACAAGTTGGACAGGCCAGGAGGGGGGGTGGGGGCTGTGTGTTCCGGAGGGGGTTGGTTTTGGGTAGGCTTATTTTTTTAATTTTTTTTCATTTCTACCCATTGTATATTGATGGTAAATTGTTGATTTATTGAAAAAAAGTAAAAATTTTTTCAAGGGGCAAGGAAAATGTTTTACATTGAAATAAAGTTTATTTGTCGTTTTTTTTGGGGGAAAAGGGTTGTATATTTGGTTTGCTCCTAGTCTTGGGGAGGTTGTAGGGGTGGGTTTCTAGGTTGTTGTGGGGGGCTGTATGTATTGTAGGGAGGTTACAAGTATGCTTGTCCCCCAATTTTTTTTATTTTAATTTCTAATGTGTTCTATCAGAAAAATTTTTCCGAGTAGGCTATTATGTCTATGCATAAGCCGGTGTTATCATTGAACGTTCTTCAGTGTTTGTACAAGTAGGTTGTTATGCACAAGGTTGATAAGGAAGGTCATGTTAAAGTTTTGCAGTATGTAGTTAGTTTTGTGAGGTTGCCTCATGTTCAGGCGAGTGTTATGTTGGTTGTTGAAGTTTGTAATATTATTATGTATGCTGAAATATGTTCAAATAAAATATAAAAAAAATGTAATTAATCCAAAAAGAAAAGTTGAAGATTTCTCTAAGAGTGCTTTTATATGTTTTAAAAGTTGTATCAAAGCTAAGTCACTTTACGTTAAAAGGCAGAGGGGAAACTATCATTTTAAAGCTCTTAAGTGCTAAGGGTCTAAAATTTACTCTAGATTAATTGTTGCTGAGTCTAGAAAAGTAATAATATTGGCTGCCCAATGTAATTATTTAACTTGAACTAACCGGTTTCCCGATTATCATCCAAAAATAATAACAGTTTCCACTCAAATTAGATACTAAATGATTAATTTATTAAAGAAATAATGGAAACTGTGTGTTTTTAAAAAATTATAAAGAACAAAGAGAATTGGTAATGTTTCATTATACCTAAAAATAAGGGTACAAAGTAATTTCATTTACAAAGACTTGTTCTTTTTCGTTTTTCAAGAAAAGACCATAACAGGTCTAAACAGGGCCCCTGACGTAACAGTAACCAGGGTCTTCTCATTTGGTGATCGGACACTGACTTCCACAGTAGTCTCAGTTTGTGTAAAGATGTAACATTTACTACACTATGACCAAAGTGCAGCAAATTTAGTGGATGAGGATCAAACAATGAACCACATTCACTGTTCATCACAAACAGATGCCCCGATGGGCATCTGTGCCCATCAGGGGGATCTGTAACCTTCAGGGGCATCTATGCCCTTCAGGGGGCATCTGACCCTTCAGGGGCATCTGTGCCCTTCAGGGGGCATATTGCCCTTCAGGGGCATCTGTGCCTTCAGGGGGCATCTGTACCCTTCAGGGGGGATCTACCCTTCAGGGATCTGTACCCTTCAGGGGGGATCTGTCCCCTTTAGGGGGCAATTTGCCCTTCAGGGGGCATCTGTACCCTTCAGGGGCATCTGCCCTTCAGGGGGCATCTGTACCCTTCAGGGGCATCTGTACCCTTCAGGGGCATCTGTAACCTTCAGGGGCATCTATGCCCTTCAGGGGCATCTGCACCCTTCAGGGGCATCTGTGCCCTTCGGGGGCATATATGCCCTTCAGGGGGATCTGTGCCCCTTTAGGGGGGATCTGTACCCTTCAGGGGGGATCTCCCCTTCAGGGACATCTGTCCCCTTTAGGGCATCTGTCCCTTCAGGGGGATCTGTCCCTTCAGGGGCATCTGTACCCTTCAGGGGGGATCTGTACCCTTCGGGGGGATCTGCCCCTTTAGGAGGCATCTGTACCCCCTTCAGGGGGCATCTGTCCCTTCAGGGGCATCTGTGCCCATCAGGGGGCATCTGTAACCTTCAGGGGGGATCTTGCCCCTTTAGGGGCATCCCCTTCAGGGGGGATCTTTCCCCTTCAGGGGCATCTGCCCCAGGGGCATCTGTCCCTTGGGGGCATCTGTACCCTTCAGGGGGCATCATTGGGGGTATGGAAAACAAAATGGGGTATCGCCCATCTCTTAACCATTTTCTATAATATTTTAGAATCATGATTTTTTTTTAGCTGTTTAGTTCTATTTACCCAAATAAGTTGACCAAGTTATTATTTTTTTGGGGCCCTACTGATAGCTTGGGCCCTAAGATGATGGTCCCCACAGTCTGGGGGCATGTTGGGCAATAACTTGGTGGTTGAATTTTAAAAAAAAAAGGTCATCCCCCCTGATAAATGGGATTTTAAAGTTGTTAGGTTCGGGAATTTTTATTTATTCTACAAAAAGAAGTACAAACAATAACCGGCAGAAACAAGAACAGCAGGGGCGTGGTGGCAGAAACAGCAAAGGGCAGTGGTGGCAGCAACAGCAAAGGCAGTGGTGGCAGCAACAGCAAGGGCAGTGGTGGCAGAAACAGAAAGGGGGCAGTGGTGGCAGCAGCAAGCGGGAACAGGGTTAGGAAATGCGGGGGCAATGGCGGCGGCGGCGGCGGCGGCGCAGCAAGCAGCAGCAGACAGAAGTAGGAGGCAGCAGCAGCAAATAGCAAGAACAAGAGTATTCTGTGATACTTGGAGAGGGTTCTGGAATAACTCCCCGAGGTCCGGTCCATGACCAGGCCTTCGGTGGATCAGGCTAAACCAGGCTGTTACTGCTGGCCGCATAGACTGCATACAGATACAGCCCACTGGACTGTGCCTGTCGTCCTTCTTCCCCCTATCTCAGTGCTCCATGCCGGGGAAGATAGGCCTATCTGATGGAGGCTTATCCTCCCTTGCCACATCCCCCATATCAGTGTTCCACACAACACGTCTCATACAGAACTGTTTAAAATTATAGTTTGAACTTTTCATTTTAATATTTTGAATCTGACATGTAATTTCAACTACCTGAATGAACTGACTGACTTACTGAACTGACTTAGACTTTCTGACTATTCTGACTTACTTTCACAGAAGGAACCTGACAAATCTGAAGCACTGCTCTGAACCTGGGTCTAAATCAACTGATGCCTTGCTGTCAGCTGTATAATGAACTGTGGGGATAAAATAACCCAGAGAACCATTACAGATTTATGCCCCAGTATAACCATCAATTTTGAACTAGAACCTTACTATCCACCTCAGCCAATGAACCACAGTATAACTCTCCCACTCAAACACCAGTTCTAACAATTTCAGGAAAAATATATTATTCCTGTTGTATTTGTTATATGCAATATCAAAAGCAATAAATAACCACAATGAACAATTGCCCCTGATGTGAACCCCCCCTTTACCCCCGCAGGGAGACGGAATGCCCACCTTCCCCAAAGGTCGACGAATACCAGCCTCGCCGCCTAGTTTTTATTTTCTAAGGTTTCCATAACTGATAGTTGGAATCTGTCTTCATTGGCGCATCATATTGTTCTCCGTTGTCCATTAAATCTTAGTTTCCCATCTTCTTGGAAAATTTGCAGTGTCCCCCCCAAAAGATGACACTAATGCAGAACCTTTTCGACTGCAAAAAGGATGATACGGTCTATGGTTTACATCTCTGTCTGATATGGAGTAGGAACAAGATCGGAAATGGGACTGTGCCTTGTGGAACAAAGCTGTTCACTATGGCAGCTTCCCTTTCTTTTTACCACTTTTCTATTTGTGTCTTGTCTTGTCTGAGCAAGGATCATATACTGAAGAGGTTTTTGCCTTGTTTTTTGGGATATGAAAAAATATTTCGATTTTTTTTAAATTTTACAAATCCTTTTAGCTCCCTATCTCTCCTGAATCTGTATGAGTCCTTTAAATTCAACTCCCAAAATTTTCCACTTCCCCGGTTAATTGCTTCTCATGTTTCCGTTATTATTATTATTATAATCAAGAAGCACTAAACCAGCCGGGGGAGGCAGGACGGAAACAGGGAGAATGGATTGTAAGCGGGGGGATGGATGATTAGTAGGGTATTGAGTGCAGCAGGACAGTGGGTAGTTGCGGGGGTAGAGGGGAGCAAGAGATCGAGGTAGGGAAAGGGGCTGAGGGGGGTGCTAGAGGTATAATCTTTAGAGTTTTGTAGTAAGTCAGTGTTACCAAAATGACACGATATTTATTATAATAGACATCTCCAGTGAACACTAGAAAGAATAAACCCTTCTAGCATCCCGCCTGTTACTGGGGTTTTGCAACAAAGTCAGTATCCTGGTTCGTTATCCGACATATTATATAGCTTAAGAGGATTGCAACGATGGTACTAACCAAACAGATATTTAAAAGGTTTATTAACAAAGGGGAAAAATCTAGGGTAGCAAAGTAAATCAAATAAAAGACATTAATTAAGATATCAATTGGAGGTTAATTAGGAGGGTGGCTCCTACCTGCTCTCTTATACAATAAGTCTGTGCTGAGGACATATATATAAATGCTCAGAAGTACCATCAGGTACAATGTCAGTAATTACAATAATATATACAAATAAATAAATGTGTTTGAGTGTTCCCGGTAACTCTAAGACTCCGACTAAACCGGGTGTACGACTGAACTTCTCTTAAGCTAGCTGCTCTAACAAACAGAAAACCCGAAACAACTTATTTCAGTAAAATGAAAATTGCAAACAACCTTCGGAACAACCCGCGTCAGGAACAAGGAGATAAGAAAATGGACCAACTGGGACCATCAGTAGATCCCCCAAAACAGTCAAAACTCCCTTTCTACTGAAACTAGGTTAAAAATAAACTTGTTCAAATCCTTATCAAATGGTCCAGAGTAAAGCAAAGAGACCTGAGATTTATCAGAGTGTAAAAGTGACACACAACCCAGAACAACGTCGAAAATCACTGTCTATTCTATACTCTGTGAACAAGTTACACGGGATTCTAGAAAATGATTTAACCAACGAATGCTTTACTCTCAACAAATTAATTCAAAACAAGAGAAAAATAAGGGGAATTGTTGACTCGCGAGGTCAGCAGGCCAAGAGAGAGGGGAAAGGAACACCCCCACAGGTGTGTTCGGGGCGCTCCTCCCAACAACTAACCGGCAGCAAACCCAGTAGTTCCAACTCCAAGGCCAGTTCGACACCTCGACAAAAATTTATAAAATATACATCCTACCTAATAAATATAAGCCAAGTCAAATAGGTAAAATAATAGTCTAATAGTATAAAGCAAGATATTAACGATTTAGCTATTATCAGAAATATCAACAATATAAAATTATAGAAAATGGAAATATACATTATATACTTGAGGCCCATTTCTGGGGGGCAATAGTCATTTCTGAAAAAAAAGTCAGGAGTCAGGATTAAGGGGGGTCCATCAGAAGAAGGAAAGTAAAAAAAGGGAAGAAGAAGGAAAGGCGGTTGGAGGTAAATTCTGTTTTCCGTTGAAAGTGGGCAGTCCAACGAATATGTCTAACAGACACAGGAACCTGACAATGCTCACAGAGAGGGCGGGGAACCCCTCTCCAAACCCGTGAGTAAAGGAGTGTGGCCAATGTAAAGGCGGGGTGTGGTCTCCCACCTCGACTTGGTGACAAGAAGAAGGCCAAAAAAACCTAAATTCCGTTTAATAGAATGAAGTTTGTTATTTAGCAGGTCAGACCAGCGTTGTTCCAAGCGGTGGAAGGAGGGGTGGCAATGACCCAAAAATGGTCAAAAAACACCTCTTTGAAAGGGGGAAAAGGTCATGTACTCCCTTACCCCAGCAGTGTCTGCCTGTTCCATTTCCCTGTCGTCAACATGACCAGGGACCCAACAAAAAACAATATCTTTGTGCTTGCTAGAGATACAGCATAACCCAAAAGTTGGATATGAAGAACTAAAAGGTGAGGTGTATCAATTTCTGGGATGCCTGAAAGCACTAAAGTCTGGAAATGACCAAAATGGTGATACGGAGGATCAATACGGATAAGTGCCACAAGAAGGCATATATTCAGCCTAAATATCTGGCAAGGGTAATGCCCTATTCGGCGCTGCCCGGGAAACACTGCGGAATCCGCCCGTCAGGCGATTTTTTGAACCATCAGTGTACACTGCGATGGCATGGGAATGAGAACGGAAGTGATCTTGAAAAAAAAGAGCGAGAAGCCGCCTAGGTAGTTGGGCTTTCCGCAAGGAGGAATAGAACAGACACGGACAGCAGGAACTTCCCAAGGGGTAGGGGAAAGGAAACGTACATGAACATATAGAGGTGGGAGCGGAAGGGGGCAGGAGTGAATGTAACGAAGAAAAGGACGAATGCAGGGGGCGAACAATAAAATATTAACATCTGTAACAACCTAACATGGAAGGATTGTGGAGGTCATGAGCGGGCAAATTTTAAAAAGCAATGTCCCCTCAGACGATCGGATTAGGAGGAATGTTCCCCCGAGGCCTAAGGGAAAAAACGAAATGCCCAAGGCAAAGCGTAATCCTTGATGGATGGGAGGGGGGTGAAAAAAGTAGCAGGGGAGGCCCCCGAATTTCTGGTCACCATAATGGTTTCGACAAAATTGGGCTGAATGTAGGCGAAGGGGTTTTTGATCACCCCCCCTAAAAAGTGCGGGGGTTTTTAAAAAGGTTCAGAAAACGTCCTTCAGAGGAATGGAGGTTTCAGGACAATCGAGGGTTTAACAGGAGGCCGGGAAAACCCGACTGTATCCCTTCTGGGATACATAGCCGTAAAATACAATGGATGATCAGAGACCACTAAAAGTCTAGTAAAGTAATTTGAGAGTTTTGCCACTAAAATTTAAACCCGGGGGGTGGCCCATTCAAAACCGGTTGATGGCATGGGGAAACTGCAATGAGGTGACAGTCCAAAACCCACAACCCATAAAATCATCCCCTAAGGGGGGCCAAATTTGGATGGGGGAACAGATGACAGATTTTTAAAAGCAACAGAAAAGTGTTGTGCTCGAACACATCCCGGGGGGGCCCCTTTCCCTTTGGGCAAATTCGGGGGAAACTCATTACTAACCTGGACATGGAAATTTGTCATTAAAGAAAATGGTGGGGTTTCCTGGGGGCCTAAGGGTGGGCCTGGGCCAAAATTTAATCCCCAAGTTGTGTCATAAGCCTTCTAAGGTCAAAAAGAAAAACCAGTGGTTATTAAAAAAGGCATTAGAATATCGTATCCAAGCGAAAAAAAGGGGGGGTTAAAAATGGCAGAACGGGCCCTTACGAAAACCATATTGACTAGGGGAAGACTATTGTTTTCTCTAAATACCACATAAAAGTCTATTAACTAGGCGCCCCCACCCTGCCAAAACTCAAAAGGTAAGAACGGGGGGGCTTTGGTGGGGGGGTATCCCCCCCCGTAGTACCTGCATTAAAAAAAAGAAAAACAATAGCAGCCCCCCGGGGGGGGGAAAGGGGCCCTTCCGACCATAAAATTTTTAAAAAGAGTCGAAAGAGGCTGTCCTCTTAAGAGCAGATGTTTAAAATGCTGTAAAACCCCCAAAAAACCCCCCGGGGGGCCCCAGCTACCGATGATCGGC
Source organism: Cherax destructor (assembly GCA_009830355.1). Lineage (NCBI taxonomy): Eukaryota > Metazoa > Arthropoda > Malacostraca > Decapoda > Parastacidae > Cherax > Cherax destructor. The sequence continues at coordinate 5,087 of WNWK01019973.1, read as the reverse complement.
AAGCAGTGTGTGTTGCCTCCAGTTCTTGAAAGAAAAGGGAAAAATTATGAATTCTTCTCGGAAAAAAAATCTAAATTTTTGCTGGAGTTTTTAAAAAAAAGGGGAGGGGGGAAAAAGGGGAGCCCTGAATATGCAGACTAGATGATTACCAATTTCAGTGGCAACGGCAAGAGGGTGTGCTATATCGACATCAGCAACCTAAAAACCCCGGCCCCCGGGGGGGGGGGGGAAAAGGCCCCCTCCCTTTTCCATTTTTTGGACTGCCGCTTAGGAACCCAAGTGACAGAAAAAAAGTATTTTTCCAAGCAAGTCGTTTAGCATCACTATAAAAGAGCAATAGCTCTCTTTTTGAAAAAGGGGGTCTCTCTGTGGTTCTGTTATATCAATACCTCCCCCGCAGCGCTTTTTTAAACGCACTGCCGGGGCCCCAAATAGGGACCCCCAAAGGGCACTTCTGAGGATTTTCCCGGGGTTTTGGGGGGAAAAGAATGTGAAGCCTCTGTGAAGATGGGGGGGCAAAAAAGATGTAAACCTCATCAAAAAAGGGAAAAAGGGGGAAACCCAAAAAAAGGGAGTAAGATGTGCGAAAAAGGGCCCTTTTTGCCTGGTCAAATTCCCCGCGTGGGCAATGAGGGGGGGGGAAAAAACAGGGGGGTTTAAAAATGATTGAAAAAAATCCCCTGTCTTAAGGGGAGGAGGACAAACCGGGGGGAAAAAAAAGGGCTGTTGAGGAAGAGCAGATGGGGGGAGATCAATAAAAAAAGAATGAGTTCGAGGATAAAAAAAGGGTGGGGGTTTCCCTTTTAAAAAAAATGGAGGGAAAAAGTCCCCCTTTAATGCCACGGGGCCCCAAATGCGACCCCCCCCCAAAAAAGGTGTGCTTTAAAAAACGCCAAGTAACGGGGAAGGGGGGGGGCGGAAAGGGAAAAGGGGGAAAACCCGAAAATCAACATCTGGGATGAACAATGCCCAAGGGGAGAGAGAAAAAAAACAGGTGTATACCACTTATTAAAAGGGGGTACGCACTGCCAAGTAATGGGAAAAGGGAAGAGCTGACTTTTAAAAAACCAGTCCCTATAAAAAACACTTTGAAAAAGGGGTTTCCCTCAAAAAAAAAACCCCATAAAAATAACAAATCCCCCAAAAAGGGGCCCCGGGGTAACAGTGGATTGAAATTTTGGGGGTTTTTGCAAATGACCCCCAAAAACTGGGAAACAACACCTGAATTTTTCCCCCCGGTTTTTTTTGGGCCCCTTTGGGTTTCCCTGCAATATCCCCAAAGTTTAGGGGGAAAAAATTTAAAAAGGGGAATTTTAAAAGGGGAAACTGGAAAAAATTGGGGAAAAAATTCCCCCGTGGGGGGCGGGGGAAAACCTTTTTAATCAAAGGGGGGGAGGAGGATTTTGGGAAATTGGGGGAAAAATTGGGGACAAAGGGGAGAGATAAAAGGGAAATTCCCCGGTGGAGTAGTGCCCCTCATGGCCCCCGTCTCTGAAATATATTCTGCATAGGGGGGGAAAAGGGAAAAAAATTTAAAAAAAGGGGTTTGGGGGGGAAAGGATGAAGGAGTGATGGGAAAAGGGGGGTGAACCTCCACACACGTTATAGAAGCAAAAAGGGCGAAGAACTTTTAAATAAAAGGGGGGTTTTTCTGGGCTTTAAGAAGGGGGGCAATTTTTGGGGGTTTTTTTGAAGGAGAGGACGTGAATTCAAAAACTGTGTGAGTGGTAGAAGGGAGGGGGGGATAGTGGGGGAAACCGGGGGGACCTCGGAGCCAAAACATCAAAAAAAGGGGGCGGGCAAGGGGGGGACTGAGGGTGAGAGGGGGCAACAGAGGAAAAAGTGGGTTGGGGGGCCCCCCAAAAGGGCGATGTTTAGCAATGCCGGGGGAAAGGAAATAGGGGAAATCTCCCAAGGCGTAAGAAAGAGGGATGGCAATAGCATAAAAGAAAACCTTCCCCCCTTTGAGACAACGGATTTCCCTCATTGGGAAACCTGACAACCTTCGGTGGATTTTGCCCCCCCCCGGGGGGTTAAGGCAAGGGGGGAGAGTCAAGAAGGACTGGCATGGTGGAACAATTTTGGGGGGTTTGGCCATGGACCTGAATATTTCGCTGGATAACCGAAACGCGGTGTGGGGTCACCTTTCGAACTTTAAAAAATTTCCTGCAATGTAGACCGAAGGTGGGGAAAAACTCGGCAGTCAAAAAAATTTAAAAGAGCTATATTCCCCAAAAAATTTTTGGGGGGGAAAGAAAAAATCTTTACCAAAAAAGTGTAGCAGGCCTTAGCAATACTATTGGAAAAATGAGAAAGGAGAATAAGTAAGTTTATTCAGGTATAAAAAAAATACATGTACATACATTATCTTACCAAAAAAACATATGTAGGAACCTAGGATAACCCCAAAAAAAAAAAAAACAGAGTGACTTATTTCCCCCGGGGGCCTTTTTTTACTTTTTAAAAATTTCTAGGAAAAAGTAAAATTTTTTTATAAAGGGGGTTTATACTAGAAATAAAAAGGGAAAAAAAATTTTTCTATACATGTGTGTTAGCTAAAAAATAAAAAAAACATTCTCCTCCCTTTCTGTTACATTATTAGGTACCTTTGGTTCTCTTCTTGAACTGGCTCATGCTATGACTGGCCGAAAAAGTGCAAAACCCGTTCCATTCCCTTGCTGTACAAAAAAAGGGGTTTTTGGGGAAAAACCTTTTGGGACGGGGCTGTGGTACAAAAGTTTGCTTTTTCCCGGGGCCTTTTTTCCGACAAAATTGGCAGCAAGATATTCTGGACACTGTTTGTGAGCAATTTTAAAAATTTTTTTAAATTTTAAATTTTTTTTCTCTGCCTTTTTTTAAACATATCCAATTGTTGTAATTCACCCCGGCCTACATGTTTTTTTTGGGGGGCCAAAAGGGTGGTTTTCCCTTTTTTCGGGGGGTTTTTTCAGCTTATCTTTCAGTTTTTTTTTCAAGGCAGGTACCAAAAAAACCTTCCATGAACATTGAAAAGGGCTGAAAATAGGGTCCTGCGGGGCCCCAAATAGGTGAAAACTTTTGCTTGTCTGTAAGAAATTTAAATCTGGCATTCACTTTTTTTCCCCCCCGTTCCTAAAATTCCCTGGAAAAGCAGGGGGAAAAGGGGTTTCCCCGATTTTTTTCGGGGAAAAAAAATGATGGTTTCCCCCCTTAAAAGGGGTTTTAAGGTTGTCGCCAATCTTCTCAGGAAAAGTATAATAGAAAAAGACTAATAACAAGAAAAAAAAACTTTATTTTAATAATGAAATTTAAATAATAAATACGTAAATATGATTATAATAACCCCATATTGAAAAATGAAAACAAAAAATTATTTTGATTAAAAACAAAATTTTGGGTGTGGCCCTTTTTAAAACTGAAGCAATGAATCCCCTTTTGACTCCGTGGTGGTGGTATTGTTGTTGTTTTTGCCTCGATGTTTTCCACAAATCCCAAAAGTTTTTTCCCAAAAAACCACAATGTCCCCAAAAAAAAAGTCGGGGGGCAGTTGAAAATTGTCCCTAGTGACGTCCCCCTTCCGTGTTTCTATGTGCGAGGGGGGTACTGGTGTAGTGCGAAATGGTGGTGGTTTCTCTGTTTTTCAATTTGGGTGGGGACGCGGCCCCCCCCCGCCGAATCCAGATCTGGGAACGAGGACTGTGAAGGGAAAAACCCCCAAAAATTACTCACCACTCTAGCATTAATTTAAAAATGGCCTTTTGGGGGGCCCTTTTAAAAAAAAAAAGGGAAACTTTTAAAAAATTTAAATCTACCAAAAAAAGGCAGGACATTGAAAAGTAAAAATTTTTTTTAAAAATGGGGGCTCCCCAAAAAATTTTAAAGGGGGGGAAACCCAAAAATAAAATAATGAAGGTAAAACAGCCGTGAAGGGGACTTTTTTTAAATCAGGGGTCAGTCAAAAAATTTCAACCGGTGGCGGGGGCCCAGCATTAACCTCTCACCGGGTAAAAAAAGGGAAAAAGGGGGGGGAACTCCCCCCCCTGCTTCCATAAAACCCCCTTTACCTTTTTCACTCCATCTTTTGGGGGTTTTCCCCCCCAAGGACATTTAAAAATTTTTTTCCCCTTCTCAGTTTTTTATTTCGTGCCAAAAAAAAGGGGGCTGTTTTCCCTAGATGTAAGGTAGTTTTTGTCTACTAACCAAAAATTTTTTTCAGGACCCTTCCAGTGTTAATGACCAGCTATTTTCTTGTGGGGGGTTTTAAAAAAAAAGAAACACTGTAAAAACCCCTTTTCAAATAGGGGGTTTTCATTTTATGGGCATATCATTTACATAACACAGGAATAAAAGGCCCCCCAAAATTTTTTTGGGAACTCCACAGCATGGGAGTGGTTCTGCTTCCGTTTTTTTTTTTTTACAAATTGTTTCCTTCTTACCCGGGTCTTGCCCCCGGGGGGGGGGTGTTTCCCTGGGCTGCCACCTAGCGGTGATCAACGATAACTTCATTTTCTGTAAACAGGGGGGCAGGCCCCAGGATCAACACAGTCTGTTTGATATGGTGACTGGGGCTTTGCAAACCGGGTACCCGCGGGTACAATTCTTAAACATATTAAGGGGCGTCTATGGTTTGGGGACCAGATTTTTATGGGGTGGCGCTCAACGGGGTTAATAGAGTCTTTGTAAAACTCTTAACGGCTGAAAAAGGGGTACGAAAGGACTGTCGACCGCCCTTAAGACAAATATATACAGTACATTCTGGCCTACAAAGGGTAAAGACTGTCCCATCTTACACTTGGATTAGGGTTAGAATGTGCCGTTTGAATTTGGACTCGGTGGAAAATCAGCGAAGGGGTTTTGGGGGCTACGGCATTGTGCATGCTGCCATGCCCCGGGGAAATGGAGCGAGGGGCCGATGGTGGGCATTTTTTAGGGGCATACTCACTGAAAATGACATTACGCCCGATTCCCTCTTACGTGTACTGCCGGGTTTAAAGGGCTCAGCTATACGTGACTACATGGGACAGCAAAAGGGGCCTGCAGGTTTTGGGGGTGTATGAGCATGTGGGTGCTGACTCCCCCCGGAGGACCCCGGGCAGGGGGGATACTGG
>WNWK01019972.1:0-36744 GCA_009830355.1 Cherax destructor | reverse complement strand
ATCTCATATAGGGCTCCCTGCCCCCTCTGTGAGCATTGTCAGGTTCAATGTCTGTTCGACATATCCTGTTGGACTGCCCATCTATCAACGAGCACGCAGAATTTACCTTCAACGACGTCTTCGCTCTGCGGCCCTTTCTTTACCTTCCCTTCTTGCAGATGGACCCTCCTTTAATCCTGACACTCTTGTTGACTTTTTGACAGAAACTGACTTACTACACAAACTCTGAAGATTATACCTCTAGCACCTCCCTCAGTCCCTTCTACCTCGATCTCTTGCTACCCTCCTCCCCTGCACTACCCACCGTCATCTAGCACTCCATACCCTACTAATCGTCCATCTCCCTCTTACACCTCACTCTCCCTGCATCCTACAATAACCTGCAGCGCTGTATAACCCCTGTGGTTTAGCGCTTCTATTTGATTATAATAATAATAATAATATATTATTTGTAAAAATAAGTCACCCTGGGGCCTACAAGGATTAGTGATAACAGCCAATCAAAAAGAAAATTGGTTGGGAAAATTTGTTTGGTACTCAAACAGATCAGCACTCTACAGTTTATGCTGTCAGTGGCCCTGATGACCCCAACAAAGATGATGATCAGCACTCGAACAGCATTCAGGAACAAATTAAGTTCGAGTACCGAGTTTCCACTGTACTACTTGAATGCACATTCTTTTATATGGTTTCATCCCTATTCGTCCTAGTCATTTGTGCATAACATACAGCAGGTTAACCCTTGCTTATGACTTGAATTCATTCATGAAAATTGTAAGTCGATTGTTTAGTACTTTGAACCTATTTTTACCCTAGACACTCGTGTAATAATCAAGAGATGTGTACCTGAGTCATAATATTTTGTATCTAATTTATCTAATGTATCTAATCGGTACGCAAATAATTCGGTATTCGAATGCGTTATTCCGTAAAAAATGGCTTGGTAGTCAACCGTTTGCTTGGCACTCGACCAAACAAACACGACCTGCCAGAACTTCGCTGTAAACTATTTCACATTTCTTACCATTTTTTGGTGTTTTTTATATTATTTGTATAAACAAGTCACCATGGTTTTTGGGACCTGACGAGCTGTTGGAGTGTGAGCAGGGTAACATTTTGTGAAGGGATTCAGGGAAACCAGTTAATTGATTTAGTTGGACTCAGCTGTCGTATCTGAGCGCCTCTGCAAAGACAGTGATTATGTATGAGTGTGGTGAAAGTGTTGAATGATGATGAAAGTATTTTCTTTTTGGGGATTTTCTTTCTTTTTGGGTCACCCTGCCTCGGTGGGAGACAGCCGACTTGTTGAAAAAAAAAAAAGTCACCATGGGGCCTACAAAGATTAGTGATAACAGCTAACCAAAAAGAAAATTGTTTGGGAAAAATTCATTTGGTACTTGAACAGATCGGCACTCAAACAGCCTTCTGGAACGAATTAAATTGAGTACTGAGGTTCCTCTGTACACTCATTTTACACAGTAATATTTGTTTTCATTTACAAATAGTAATAAGCTTTGTTTAACCCCTAAACTGTCCAAATATAAATCTATGTTCACTCCCGCAGTGCTCCGAATGTTTTGAAAAAAAAAAAATCGTTTTTTTTTTAAATGAAGAGGGCATTATTCTACACATTATATGATAAAAAAAATTTTTAGGGTCAGTACTTACTGATATATAAGCCCGTGAAGTTGGCGCTGGATGCTCACCTGACAGCAACATCGAGTCCTGCCACTTGCAGAAGTGTTGCTGATATACCTTTTTTTTTCTCATTTTATATTAGTATTTTATATAATTTTTATGTTCTGATAATTACAATTTATAGTAGTTCTTGTGATTTCATAGCCAATCTTTGTTCTGACACTAATATTAGGTACTGAAATTGTACTCAAATAGTCACACACACACACTGACAGGTGAACATTTTCACCTGCCTTGGTCATTTATTATTGTCTAGAAATATATACAAAGTATTTATGATGCAAAAATGCACTTTCATTATTGAAAATGCAGATTTATAAGTATTTTATTTTCTGCGATTGACAGCTTGATCCAGATAATCCTTTCTACATGCCTCAACACCTGAGAGACAACCCACAGGAATTAGAATGTATTCTACAAACCAGTATGATGCAAACAACTTCTCCAAATCTTCAACAAGAAACTATTAATACTCTTCTAGAGTAAGTACAGAGGATATATGCCAGAACTAAATTTTGATTGGCTGGGCATCCTTTATTACAGTAAACCCTTTCGTATTATGTTGGATACTTTCTAGAAAATTAGTGCCTTATAGAAATTAATGTTAGATGAAGTGAATCATGTACAAAAAAAATAGGGTTACAATACAGAATCTCCAAATTTGACATAAAATTTTATTCTACTGGGTAAAAATTATAACTCATCACACACTGTTAGTCATTGCTTGAAACAGAAGATTGTGGGAAGGGTTAACATGAACTTGCTGGGCTGACTTGGATGTAACAAGGTTTATCAACTGGTGCACACTTAGCTATGTGAAAATAAAAGCCACATTTCCTTACCAAATTGTACCAGAAGTATAGGAACTCACCACACCTATACCAAACAATCATATACCAAAGATAAGTGCATTTGATGTAGCCAAAGCCAATGAAAATAATATAAAAATGTCAGAGGCATGTGATTATCATGAGTAATTTTTGTCCACAAATGAGGTCATACCTAACACTTTTAACTTTTGTATTTGTTAGTTATGTGAACCATTTTGTAACTTGTTTTTGGATTTTGTCTAACTTGTACATGTACACAGGTAACCCACACATAGGAGAAAGAAATTATGACAATGTTTTGGTTCATATCAGTGGAATTAACTATTTTCACACCAGTAATGTCAGGTAAAAATGTAGTGGCATTAGTTATATATGTAAACATGCCATTTCTGACTTTTTGACTATGATTTGAAGCCATATAGGCTTTGTGATAGCTTTTGTTTTTGTATTTTGTTTGATATACAGTACCCTATTTAAATTGCCACTTGTTTGGCAACAAGTGGTATTGATCTAGTGCTTCTAGTCAGTTTTGTCATGGGTCACGTCAGAATTCCTCTCCAGTTATTAAAATATCTACTTAAGATGTGACAAAGCTTTCTGTTCAACTTGTTAGGTGTCAGGTCTCATGACAGATTAATAGAATATATAATATACTTAGCTAAATTATACAAACAACTAGTGCTTTTAAAAAGATAGTTCATGTTCATAGCCATAAGTTAACCTACTTACTTTCATTACAGCTTCATGTATGATTGGTTGAAGTCCGAGGGTCCTATGTCTATCAATGATGCTCGTCTAAGAGAGCAAGTTTCAGAAAGCTTCCCTTTAGAGGCAAGCACTTATGTTAACCAGTGTGGAGGAATTAAGGAGTTTCTCATGCAGTCTATTAAATTTGCTATGATTGATGATGTTATCTGTGTTGGAGACCATGTAGTCAATGCCCAAGAATTGGTCTGCAGTGAAATCAAGGACCGAATGATCAACTCGAGATATCTTACAAAATACAGGTAAGGTGCATCTGTGTTATCCGAGGATTGGACGCAGTTATTATGAGCAAATAATTCTATCTTTCTGTAATTACCCTTTACTTATTTGGGTTTGCAGGAGGGTGAGCTCAAGCTCTTGGTCCCACCACTTACCTTTAGACTGACATGATTGGGCCTTGTCATTCCTATTTTTTGCACTCCTGTATGGAGTTTGCTTTCATAGATCATTACTCAACTTATTCCACTCACTGTTCTGACAAATAAAGCACCCATACCCCCCTACCCCCAAAAAAAAGTCTCAGGACATCAGCCTGTACTTTACATGCTTTGGGTTACTGGCAAGTGGTGGTTTCAGTGCTGTGGTACTAGTAAAGTAACCTTCGAACAACCCCCTCTCCTCCCCTTTCAAAACTGTTTCCCAGATTAACCCTTTCACTGTTGGTCCCATAATATTAAGGCTTGCAAGCCAGTGTCGGTCCCGTAATATTATGCAAAAATTCTAGTAACTTGAAATCTTGCAGAAGAAAGCTGGTAGGCCTAAGTATAAGAGAATGGGTCTGAGTGGTCAGTGTGTGCAGTATAAAAAAAAATCCTGCAGCATGCAGTACATAATGGGAAAAAAAAACACGACTGTGTTATTGGTTTAAAACAATGACTTTGCGGTGTATTTTCGTATGGTATTTATGGTTGTATTTTTGTTTTCTTGGTCTCATTTGATAGAATGGAAGATATATTACAGAAATTGGTATGATTTTGTTTGGTTTCGCGATGAAAAGTACCTTGAAATTGAGCTCAAAGTAGCAAAAATGTTCGATTTTTGCCGATGTTCAATACGTGTCCAACTGGCCAGTCTAATACTCAGTCACAAATGGGTTGACATTATTTATACGATTATTACAATAATGCAGTAGTCTGCATAACAGTAAATCTTCTATTTTTTGTGTGAATAAAAATTCAAAATGGAAAGCAAGAGTAATATAAAAGGGGCCTGGAGACGTGACTAATAAACAGAGAAAATGTTATTTTAGTGCCAGGAATATCTGCATTGTTTATTCTGGACCCTATTTTGAAATTGGCATCTTTTGAAATTTGTGTGAAATTTGCCAAATTGCCAATTTCTGACCACTTTATTGGGTAGTTGAAATCGGTAAATGGGCGGTTTCTTGTACTCAATCGATAGAACAAATGGAGTTCTAGCGAAATAGCTATGAGTTTGGTCGACTGGAACAATGGAATTGGCCGAAAATGGGGTTCAAACTGGGTTAAATCGCTGATGTGTAAATATCGCCGAGACCTCTAACTTCGCAAGAGCGTAATTCCATAAGTTTTCCATCAAATTTCGTACTTTTGGTGTTATTACCATCGGGAAAAGATTCTCTATCATTTCATAAGAAATAATAATTATTTTTTTTAATTTTTGACACTGAGAGCAAGTTTGTGAGCAGGGGTTTCGACAGTGAAAGGTTTAATTTAGAGTGATTAATAATAATAATTATTATAATTTACATGTTACCAGTATGTAATAAACAAACCAGCTTCAGCAGTTGTAAATAATTGTAAATTTATCATTTGCATCAGTTCTCAGTCATGTACAGTGGTCCCTCGGTTTTCGTGCATCTCCAAACTCGAACATTTATGTAAGTGTATTTTCGTAAGTGCTGTTGCAAGTATATTTTTGGGGGTCTGAAATAGACTAACCTACGTGACATTATTTCTTAAGGAAGTAAATTCGTTCGGTAATGGCACTTGAGCAGCATTCTGGAACGAATTTTCGGCGAAAACCGAGGGACCACTGTATTCTATCATGGTGCCTCTCCCCCCCCCTCCCAAACAAAGGATAAACACTACTTGTTATTATTTTTCAAGATACAGAGATTATCAAAATTGTAAATGGACATAGGTTTGCACATAAAATATTCATTATTTTTTTAACATGCTAGCCGTCTCCCACCAATGTATGGTGACCCGAAAAAGAAACTCTTTCACCATCATTCACACTATCACTGTCTTGTCAGAAGTGAGCAGATACAACAATTTAGATGTCCCTCTAAACAGCAAATATGCCGAACCCCTCCTTTAGAATGCAGGCACTGTACTTCCCGCTTCCAGGACTCAATTCTGGCTAACCTGTTTCCCCGAATTCCTTCACAGACTATTATTATAATGATGAATTTATGCTCAGGGTACTTAACAAAGCAATAATGGCCAAATAAGTTAAGTCATCAAGTTTGATTTAAAAAGCACAACAAATATACAATGTACAGTGGACCCCTGAGTTTCGGTCATACTAATTCATTCCAGAAGGCTGCTCAAGTGCCATTACCGAACGAATTTACTCCCTTAAGGAATAATGTCAAGTAGGTTAGTCCTTTTCAGACCCCCAAAAATACACTTACAAAAGCACTTACAATATTACACTTACATAAATGTTCGATTTCCGAGGTGACCGAAACTCGGGGGGTCCACTGTACTTTATTTTCTATTTGCATTTTTTTCCCTCATTTACTAATACAGTTATCCCATAATGAATGTACTGACTATAATTTTTTTCTTTTATATAGTGATGGCCGAAAAGCAAAAAAATTCACACATCTTCTGGAAGATACTAAGAGCACTTGTTCGTCTGCCTCATCAACTTCTCAGTTAGCTGGTTCAGGTGTATCTTATGTGTCGAAAGGTACTTCAGATTCCACTCTTTCTGCCACCAAAATATTTAATGGGGAAGCAAACAAGACAGCAACCAAAGCCTCAGTCAGGATATCACCTGTTAGCTTCCTCACCAATAATAGTGTACAAGAACTTGGCGAATGTACGGTAAGTTCCCATAAGTAATATCGAATGTTTTTCTTTTTTCTGCTAATGTATACTTTCTCTGCATTATACCATTATTATTATTATTATTATTATTATTACAGTATTATTATTATTACTATTGTCATTAACTTCTCCATGTCAATAAATATACAGTATTACTAAATATAATTTAATTTTCTGGAGGTACATACAGGTTGTATTACTAAATTTAAAAAGAAAAACTTTTGTTTTTCTTTTAAGGTCACCCTGCCTTAGTGGGATGTGGCTGGTTTGTTGAAAAAAAAAACATACAGGTTGTGCAATATTGGGTTTATACATGATATTATTTCATAATTTAGGTAGAATTATACAATATGTAGTTACTTTTAAAATGTAACTTTTATACTTTTTTTTAACTCATTAGCCATCTCCCAATAATATAAAGTTGCAAAACCCCCTCCCCACCACCACACAAAAAAAAATCATTATTCATTCACTCACAGACTTGTCATCAGAATTGTGCTAACATTACCATGCAGATGACCTTGAATTACAGCATTCCCACCCCTACAGTTAAAAAAAAAAATGCAACATATCAACACCCCTCCTATATAAATAACAAAAAGAATACACACTGTATACACAGTATTAATATCTAGAGTTTCCTAACATTTTAATGCTGATGATATGAAATTATAATGTGAATCTCATTTCCATATTTTTGGACTAAATTATATAAATATACCACTCCTTAATTTTATTATATTATTATTTATAAGTTTTTTGTTATCTTGTATTCCTTATATTTTAAATACACTTAAAATATTTACATAAACTTTCTAAGAGGTACAGCTTCAACCCTGTAATACTTTCAAAATACGTACAACATTTTTACTGTACATGACCAAAAATATATGGGCTTTTTTAAATAGTTAATATAGATAAAAAAAAGTAATAAAAACTATTTTTAAGCTTTCCTAAAAATTTAGATTGGTAACTAGTACTTTTGTATAATACTTACAAATTCAATGAATTAATGTAGTACTATATATCAAAAGCATTATGTAAAGTATTGATTTAAAATATTTAAAAGAGTTTTCTTGAAAATACAAAGAAAGTTGTTATATTAATTTTCAGATTCCTGACATGTCGCTCAATCCCTCTGCACCAGAGTTCGAGCCTGTTTTTAATGAGCTGTCTGATGAGGAAGATAATGCTTGGGAAACAGGTAAGACACTGTAAAGTATTGATATGTACATCTATAGTAAAACTGGAGAATTCTGGAACTTCTGAGATGGTTTAAAAGACTAAATGCATGTTAAATAACCACATTTGTGTAGGGAAAGTCTTCTCTGACCTAGGCTTGAAGCTGACCCTGTCCAAAATTTGGACAAATAATGTATATTACCATCCAAACATTCATCTTTAGACATTTGAGTTTTTTTTTTTTTTTTTTTTTAATCCAAGCAGATGGGAAGGGCAATTTTAAGTGTACTGATAACTATAAAGAATGCATTAATGCTGGCAAACCTTAATTGGGATCATAGGTCCCCTCAGTACCCCATAAACTCTGCACAGTCTAATTAGTTGCAGCTTCCCAGACCTCTCCAAGCTACAGTTATTGCTCAAGATTATGTCTAGAGCTGCCTTTCTTAGTACATTGTCAATTACTCTAATCTTTATAGCACTTCATATTTGACATGATGTTTGCCTTTTGTTCCCTTTCCCCTTTTTTTGACCCGTCTTCTGTATTTCCTTCATCTTTTCTGTCTCCTAACTTTCTCCTTACTTGCTTCTTTCTTTCTTAGTGCTGGCCATTAAGCCTACTGCAATGCTCCTCTGTTCTTTGTTTCTCTCTGATCCCCTTGGGGGGACATGCTAGAGGGTGAGTTACCTGCTGCTGCCTCCTCTGCAGCCGCTGCCGCCACTGCCGCTGCCACTGCTTCTATTACTACTACAATTTCTATGACTATTTCTATTACTACTTCTACCACTTCTATTTTTATTATATTACTATTTCTACTTCTACTACTATTACTACTACTAATAATAATAATATACTGCAGCTGTTATTTGTATTACTAATTCTACTAAACCACTATGTCTGCTCCTGCTATTTCTACTACAGTAATCCCTTGATATAATGGACTAATAGGGGATTATTGTGTGAGTGTCTGTTAACTCAGAATGACAAAAAAAGCAATAAAACATGCAAAGTTATCTACTGTACACCTAATATAATACTGTACACACAATTTACAGATCAACTACAATAAACATTGAAAATAAAGGAGTTAAAAATAAGATTTACCAAGTGGATTTTTGCCCATAATTTTACAAGTCTGTTATATCAAGGGTTTACTGTACTCTCATAGTGATTACTCATTGCTAAACTTGATGAACCAGGTATGAATCTTGTTTATATGTTTACCTATGTCCTATATATCTGATATTTTTTTGTATGTAAAGACTATTCTTTGACTCTTTGACTGTCTTTCATGTTCTCCATATTGAAAAATACAGGTATATACAGGAGGGCCCCACTTATACAAAAGGCTAAGTTCCAGACTACCGCTGTAAACCAAAAATTGCTGTAAAGTTAAACAAAGCCTTTTTTTTTTTCAATACATATAAAAAGCCTTATAACATGTTTACATTATCATATACTGAGTAAGCAATAGAGCTATGCCTAAAAATGCATATACAATACACACTTTGCTTACCTTAAAATATTTTCATCCTTACCTGGAGATACCTGGAGAGAGTTCCAGGGGTCAATGCCCCTGCGGCCCGGTCTGTGACCAGGCCTCATGTTGGATCAGAGCCTGATCAACCAGGCTGTTACTACTGGCCGCATGCAGTCCAACGTACAAACCACAGCCTGGCTGGTCAGGTACCGACTTTAGGTGCCTGTCCAGTGCCTGCTTGAAGACAGCCAGGGGTTTGTTGGTAATCCCCCTGATGTATGCTGGGAGGCAGTTGAACAGTCTTGGGCCCCTGACACTTATTGTGTTGTCTCTCAACGTGCTAGTGGCACCCCTGCTTTTCAGTGTGGGGATGTTACATCGCCTGCCGAGTCTTTTGCTTTCGTAGGGAGTGACTCGTGTGCAAGTTTGGTACTAATTCCTCAAGAATTTTCCACGTGTATATAATAATGTATCTCTCCCGCCTGCGTTCTAGGGAGTTCAGGTTTAGGAACTTCAAGCGTTCCCAGTAATTGAGGTGGTTTATTGCAGTTATGCGTGCCGTGAAGGTTCTCTGCACATTTTCTAGGTCAGCAATTTCACCTGCCTTGAAAGGTGCAGTTAGTGTGCAGCAATATTCCACCCTAGATAGAACAAAAAACCTGAAAAGTGTCAACATGGGCTTGGTATCCCTGGTTTTGAAGGTTCTCATTATCCATCCTGTCATTTTTCTAGCAGATACGATTACTACGGTGTTATGGTCCTTGAAGGTGAGATCCTCTGACATGATCACTCCCAGGTCTTTGACATTAGTTTTTCGCTCTATTGTGTGGTTGGAATTTGTTTTGTACTCAGATGAGATTTTAATTTCTTCACGTTTTCCATATCTGAGTAATTTAAATTTCTCATCATTGAACTTCATATTGTTTTCTGCAGCCCATTTAAAGATTTGGTTGATGTCTGCTTGGAGTCTTGCAGTGTCTTCATACAGATTCGGGTGTCATCTGCAAAGGAAGACACGGCACTGTGGCTTATATCCCTGTCTGTGTCCTATATGAGGATGAGGAACATAATGGGAGTGAGTACTGTGCCTTGTGGAACAGAGCTTTTCACTGTAGCCACCTCAGACTTTACTCTGTTGACTACTACTCTGTGTTCTACTTGTTAGGAAATTATAGATCCATCTACCCACTTTTCCTGTTATTCCTTTATCACGCATTTTGTGCTATTACACCATGGTCACACTTGTCAAAGGCTTTTGCAAAGTCTGTGTATATAACATCTGCATTTTGTTTGTCTTTTAGAGCATCCAGAACCTTGTCGTAGTGGTCCAGTAGTTGGGACAGACAAGAGCGACCTGCTCTAAACCCATGCTGCCCTGGGTTGTGTAATTGATGGGTATCTAGATGAGTGGCGATCTTGCTTCTTAGAACCCTTTCAAAGATTTTTATGATATGGGACGTTAGCGCTATTGGTCTGTAGTTCTTTGCTATTGCTTTACTGCCCCCTTTGTGGAGTGGGGTATGTCTGTTGTTTTTAGTAACTGCTGGACTACCCGTGTCCATGCTCCCTCTCGATAGGATGTTAAAAGCACGTGATAGGGTCTCCTTGCAGTTCTTGATGAACACGGAGTTCCATGAGTCTGGGCCTGGAGCGGAGTGAATGAGCATGTCATTTATTGCCTTTTCGAAGTCATTTGGCATCAGGGTAATGTCAGATGGGCATGCATCTGCCAAGTTCTGTGGCACTCTCATAAAAAATTCATTTAGGTCTTCGACTTTCAGTCTGGTTAGCGGCTCGCTAAAAACTGAGTCATACTGGGACTTTAGTAACTCACTCGTTTCCTTGCTGTCATCTGTGTAGGACCCATCCCGTTTAAGTAGGGGCCCAATACTGGATGTTGTTCTCGACTTTGATTTGGCATAAGAAAAGAAATACTTTGGGTTTCTTTCAATTTCATTTATGGCTTTTAGTTCTTCCCGCGTTTCTTGATTCCTGTAAGACTCCTTTAGTTTTAATTCGATGTTTGCTATTTCTCTGACCAGCGTCTCCCTACGTATTTCAGATATATTGGCCTCTTGTAGTCGCTCTGTTATTCTCTACCTTCGCCTGTATAGGGAGTGCCTCTCTCTTTCTAGTTTACATCTTCTCCTTTTCCTTAAGGGAATTTGCCTTGAGCAAACCTCAAGTGTTACAGAGTTAATTTGTTCTAGACATAGGTTAGGATCCCAGTTTATATCATTTAGGACTTGGTTTACTTGGTCCCACCTTATGTTTTTGTTATTGAAGTTGAATTTGGAGAAGGCTCCCTCGCGGCTGATCATATTTTGTCGATCTGGGGCTCCCCGCATACATGTCTGGACCTCTATTATGTTGTGATCTGAGTATATTGTTTTTGATATGATGACATTTCGTATCATATCATCATTGTTGGTGAAGATGAGGTCCAGCGTATTCTCTAATCTTGTAGGCTCTACTATTTGCTAGTTTAAAGTGAATTTGGTGCAGAGATTTAACCCTTTGGGGGTCGGTGCCGTACTAGTACGTTTTACGAGCAGGGGTTGGTGCCGTACTAGTACGCCCAAATTCTAGTGGCCTCAATTTAAGCAGAAAACGTCTGGTAGGCATACATATGAAAGAATGGGTCTGTGTGGTCAGTGTGCGCAGTATAAAAAAAATCCTGCAGTACACACTGCATAATGAGAGAAAAAAAAACTGACCGTTTTTTTTCGATTAAAACAGCGACTTTGCAGTCGATTTTCGTATAGTATTTATTGATGTATTCTCGTTTTCTTGGTCTCATTTGATAGAATGGAAGATATATTACAGAAATAGAGATGATTGTGATTGGTATGACAATGACAAGTACCTTGAAATTGAGCTCAAAGTAGCGAAAACGTTCAATTTTTGACGATGTTCAAGAGTAAACAAATCACACCATGCGTCCAATACACATCAACTGGCGAGTCTTATATTCATGCACAAGTGCTCTGATATTATTTATACCATTTTTACAATGATGCAGTTGTATACATAACAGTAAATCTTCTATTTTTTGTTAGAATAAAAATTCAAAATGAAAAGCAAAAGTAATGGAACAGGGGCCTGGAGACGTGACTAATGAACAGAGAACATGTTATTTTAGTGCCAGGAATATCTGCCTTGTTTACTCTGGACCCTATTTTGAAATTGGCATCGTTTGAAATTTGTGTGAAATTGGAAAATTGCCATTTTCTGACCACTATTTTGGGTAGATGAAATTGGTAAATAGGCGGTTTCTTGTACTCACTCGATAGAAGAAATGGAGTTCTAGCGAAATAGCTATAAATTTAGGAGACTGAAACATTGGAATTTGTCGAAAATAGGGCTCAAAGTGAGCAAAATCGCCGATGCGTAAGTGTCATGGCTACCGCTAACTTCGCGAAAGCATAATTCCGTTAGTTTTCGATCAAATTTCATAATTTTGGTGGCGTTATGATCGGAAAAAGATTATCATTTCATAAGAAATTTTTTTTTTTTTTCCAAAATTTTTTCGACCCCACGAACACTTCCCTGAGAAGGCCTGTCGACCCCCAAAGGGTTAAAAGTTCATGTGTGTGCGAGTTTTCATCTGAGCTGCCTCCTGGTGTTATCTCTGCTACCACATTGTTTGCAATATTCCTCCATTTTAGGTGACTTAGGTTGAAATCCCCCAGGAGCAAGATGTTGGGGGCAGGAGCTGGAAGATTTTCCAGACTGGTCAATTTTCAGAAGCTGTTCCTGGAATTGTTGGGACGTTGCATCCGGAGGCTTGTATATAACTACGATGACCAGGTTTTGATTCTCGATCTTTATTGCTAATACTTCAACTACATCATTTGAGGCATTTAGTAGTTCTGAACATACAGTGGACCCTCGGTTAACGAAAAAAATTCATTGCAGAAGCCTGCTCAAGTGCCATTACCGAACGAATTTACGTCCTTAAGAAATAATGTCATGTAGGTTAGTCTATTTCAGACCCCCAAAACTACACTTCCACAAGAACTTACAAAATTATACTTACATAATTGCACGATTTCCGGGGTATTCGTTAACCGAGGGTCCACTGTATAAGTGACTGTGATATACAGACCAACCCCCCCTTTTTGCCTGTTCACTCTGTCACATCTGTATAGGTTGTAGCCCGGGATCCATATTTCATTGTCCAAGTGATCTCTTATGTGGGTCTCTGTGAAAGCCGCAAATATAGCATTTGACTCTGTAAGCAGTCCACGGATGTAAGGTATCTTGTTGTTTGTTGCTGGCTTTGGACCCTGTATATTTGCAAAGATGAATGTCGTTGGATTGGTGGTATGGGGGGGATGTCTTTTTTTTCCTGGCACTAATATCTGTTGTGTTGGAGTGGAGGCCATTGACTGTGATTCCACTCCAGAAATGACTGCAGTTGGTGTACTATTTCTGTCATTTCCTGCCAGCTTTTTTTCCTTCCTGGCACTGAAAAACCTGTCTCTCCGGAGTGGCTGTGGCTACCCAGGTTTTGTTATGGTCTGGATGTTCTGTGCCGTCTTGTACCCTTTAGGTGGTGTGACTGGCAATATAAGTTATAGCACTGTCTTTCCTGAACTGATGAGTGGCACATTTCAGGGTGGAAAAGCTTACAGGACGGGAGGTTGCATTTTCCTCTTTTCATATGGGCACGGCATTTTCTGGGGTGATCATAATTGCATGTCTCATCTGCTTATAGTGAGTGAATATATTTATTGTAGGAAGTTTGAATAAATGAAGAATGGGTATAATTGAAAACCACTGCATTGGAGAAATGTTGTAGAGCAAAATGCTGTAAAACGAAGTGCTGTAAATTGGAGCCCACTTGTAATTGAATTCGTAATTGAAAATAAAATGAAGTTCAGGGGTGAGAAATTTCTGCTGCTTAGGTAAATTGTTTCCTGACATGGATCTTAATCATAAGATGACCCGTTTCGTGTACGTGTATTCTGTAAGTTTGAGGAGTGGGGATGTTGCAGTCAGATTTGTGATGTCAGCACACTTCTGGAAAGACAGCAATTTAGTGAATGAAGGTGAATTTTTTATTTTCTTTGGGTCACCCTACCTTGGCAGGAGATGGCCGTTGAAAAAAATATTATATAGCAACGAAAACTTTCAAAACAAAAGACGTTATGATAATGGTGGTACTATTTATATCACCTATACTCTCACATGAAGAATATTGTCATTAACAGCAACGGTCTGGTCGAACAGGCACTCGACAAGGAAGCTTGACCAAAGTCTGGGTTGGTAGGGTAGGTAAGCCTGCAAACTTCTCAGTCACAGGTATGTTATAGTCACAGGGAATCTCTATACCCATAAGGATAATTCAGTGCCTGAGAACTGGAAGGTAATCTGATTAGATTCAAGGAAAGGGGAAGGTTGACCCATTTGCTGGAATTAAACCCTTCTTGAGTGATGTTCATGATATAAATAATGGATATGTAAAGCCTACAATGAGTTCTCAGTGACTTGTGTTTTGTACGTACCAGAAAAAAAAAATCAAGAATGAAGCAATACTTCTTCCTCCAGAAGAGAAATTTGAAAATGATATTTTGCTTTATTGCTTGAATTGAACAATGATTTTAGATGCTAATTTTAAGTGTCATAATGTTAAAAAATAAAATGTTTTATGTGAAGTGAAAGATAATTATTATGCCCAGTGTGTGAATATGAAGGTATGTCAGTTACAAAATCAAGAAAAAATGAAAATAAATCAAGAAGAGCCAATTGGTAAGTAATTTACATTCAGAGTTTTATTAAATACTAACAGATTACTCTGATAATTATTAAATAATATTTTAATAATAATACAGCAATACCTTTCATAGTACCATTAATGCATATCAAAAATGTATCATACTATGCAATACTGTACTGACCAAAGTTTTAATGTAATGCATTAGGGGTCAGGTTAGGTTGGAGGGAGGGGGTGAAAGAGTTTAGTGTGCAAGGGGCTTGGACATACAGCAGGCATGTATGAGCGTGTTAGGAGTAAGTGGAGATGAATGGTTTTTGGGATTGACAAGCTGTTGGAGTGTGAGCAGGGTAATATTTTGTGAAGGGATTCAGGGAAATTGGTTAGCCAGACTTCGAGTCCTGGAGGTGAAAAGTACAATACCTGCACTTTAAAGGAGGGGTTTGGGATATTTGCTGTTTAGAGTGACATCTGAACTATCATATCTGCACACCTCTGCAAAGAGAGAGTGATAGTGTGAATGATGGTGAAAGTGTTTCTTTTTTTGGGGGGAATTGCCCTGCCTCGGTGGGAGATGGCTAGCATGTTTAAAAACAAAAAACAAAACAAAAAAACAGTAGTTCTGAAGATTTTTATTACAGTTGCAAATAAACAGTGTACCGTACATACAGTAAAGAAAAAGATAATTTTTATTTTTAAAATAGTTGAACAACATACTAGTTTGCAGTTTTCTCTTCTTTTTATCAGCATACATGTCTTTATAGCATCAAATATCATTTTGTAATGCCTGCCTAACTCTAATGCCTTGTTCAGTGTTTGGATCTGCATTCATTATAAAGTCATGAACATCTGCTTTCACAATTAACTTTGATAGTTCATCCAATGTGAATTCTTTTGTGGGTGCAGCATTTTGTTTTGATTTTCCTCTGTTTCTTTGTACAAATATTGCTGATCCATTTCCACAAATGTTGATGTATCATCAAGGCCATCGAAATGTGAGACTCTATATCCTGGTTGTAACCATTTTTTTTTCCCCTCCAAATACCTTATTTTATGGCAAACAAGACGCTCTGCTGTCGAGGACCCCCACCCCCCCCAGTTCTGATTGTCTAAATTTTGGAAACAAAGATAAGCGGTACTTTGGCCTCCAAGATGCAGAGTAAATTTTTGAGACATATTTTTGGAAAAAATAGCATTTTTATTGCCATAAAATACAGTTAGTGCGTAATGACATCATCTTCCAAAACAAACCCTTTTCTTCTTCTTTCAACACGTCGGCTGTTTCCCACCGAGGCAGGGTGGCCCAAAAGGAAAAACTAAAGTTTCTCCTTTTACATTTAGTAATATATTCAGGAGAAGGGGTTACTAGCCCCTTGCTCCCTGCATTTTAGTCGCCTCTTACGACACGCATGGCTTACGGAGGAAGAATTCTGTTCCACTTCCCCATGGAGATAAGAGGAAATAAGAACAAGAACTAGTAAGAAAATAGGAGAAAACCCAGAGGGGTGTGTATATATATGCTTGTACATGAATGTGTAGTGTGACCTAAGTGTAAGTAGAAGAAGCAAGATGTACCTGATATCTTGCATGTTTATGAGACAGAAAAAAAGACACCAGCAATCCTACCATCATGTAAAACAATTACAGTGGTACCCCGGTTTACGATATTTTTTCATTCCAGAATGCTGTTCAAGTGCCATTACCAAACGAATTTATCTCCTTAAGAAAAGTTGTAAAATAGACTAGTCCTTTTAGACCCCCAAAATTACACTTACAAAAGCATTTAAAAAATTAAACTTACATAAAAGGGTGAGTTTGGGGACCATCGTAAACCGGGGTACCACTGTACAGGCTTTCGTTTTACACTCACTTGGCAGGACGGTAGTACCTCCCTGGGTGGTTGCTGACTACCAACCTACTAGTACCTACAACAAGCCCTTTTCATCTACATTAAAAATTTCCTTGTCTTTGTAGCTATTTTCTTCAATCTATTTTTTTAGATCATTAGGAAATCTTGCAGCTGCCTCATTGTCTGCACTGTCAATTTGAGCAGTAATTCAAACATTATGGAGTCCCATATGCTTTTTATAGTTGTAAAACCAGCCATGATTTGTGAAAAAAAATTCCCCTTCATTGCCATTGTCTTTTTTTAACATTGAATAGAGACTTGTTACATTAGCTTGAATTGTCATCTGACTTAATGGAATTCTTTCCTGATGGCAGTCTTCACTCCATAATATTTAAAAACATCCCATATCCATTTCAGAACTACAGTTTTTAACATTCACTTTTGACATACGATGTTGTAGCCGTTCCATGTCTTTTAAATTTATTTGTATTCCTTATGTGCTTCGTTCATTTTCTTGTCACACCCTATTTTAGCATGCCATGCACCATCTTCATATTTTATCATTTCTATACTTGTTTCATCAATGTTAGCCATTTACATTTACTAGAACACTCAGCATCATTGCATTTCCTCTTTCCACTTATATTTGCATATAAGAGGGGTACCAGTACTTTTTATAATTAAGGAAAAAATTGTGTATACGTATGTATGTACTACAGTGGACCCCTGAGTTTCGTAAAAACTTCACTCCTGAAGTCTGCTCAAGCGCCATTACCGAACAAATTTACTCCCTTAAGGAAAAATGTCACGTAGGTTAGTCTATTTCAGATCCCCAAAAATACACTTCCACAAGCACTTACAATATTATACTTACATAATTGTACGATTTCCGGGGTTTACGAAACTCGGGGGTCCACTGTATTTAAGACTACACAACTTTACTGTTCTGAGTCTGGAGCAGTACTGATGTTTCACATTGCGCTAGTCTTATACATAGCAGCAGTCCAATATCGGTGTGTAATGCAATTAAAATTTATATTAAATTTATTAACTTTATGAACCATATTATATCAAAACCTGTACTGTTGAAAACCATACTGTGCAAGGTATTACTGTATTATTTATGTAAAGCACTGAACTGTGGGTCATTCAGCACAAAGAGTAGTTAAGGTCTGATCCTCCATCTGTGTAAAATTATGCTTCTTAGCTGCAGTCACCATTTCTTTACAGCATTTGCAAGTGTCCCTGAAATGTAACATGAGTATGTTTATAATGAATTTACCCCTTGGATATTGGTTAATCTGAAATAGTAACTTGAAAAAAGCTGTGGTGAAATTG
Organism: Cherax destructor; assembly: GCA_009830355.1. NCBI lineage: Eukaryota > Metazoa > Arthropoda > Malacostraca > Decapoda > Parastacidae > Cherax > Cherax destructor. Next base: position 18,844 of record WNWK01019972.1, on the reverse strand, counting down.
AGAGATGTTGCATACTGCAAATTACCAAGAGTAATTTAATAATTACAATAAGTGGTTTTGGGCAGGCAAGGGGCCCACTTTATGCACAGATGGATTAATAGTGTGTCCTGCTCACTATATACAGTATAATATTTAAATTACAATAAAGTCAGTGATTCCTTAAACATAAGATTGAATGGGACAGTGTGCTCCTTAAAAAGGGTTTTACCAGTGACCATAGGAGGAATAGAGTAAACAGTGTTCTTGTGAATACACTGACTGATTCTCACATTTGATTGACCTGATTTTCCTTTGATTATTGATCCCACTGAGATTTTGATGTCAGACCATATATTATAGTACAATATCCCCTTTCCTGTATAATACAGTACAGTATTATCAGTGTCAGAAGTTTGGCCATTTGAATTATATTTGTGGAAAGCACTGAATTCATTGCCCATTTTAAACACGTATTAGGCTTCTTTCGGTAAATTTTGAGTACATGGACCCAAATTCAACATAGGAAATATGGGGTGGACATGCAAGCCAACAGAATGCCTCAGTCACTTAGCCAAAAGCTCCATTGAGCAGGTCATTATGTGACTGAGGCATGATCAGAATTTTTTTTTTCTCTAGTGTGTCATACATGGAAAAGATGGGATTTGAGGAATTCATTCGAAAGGCCTCCTGCCTTCACCCTGGTAAATCATAAGATTTGTGTGTCTAGATAAGGTAGGTCTGCATGATCATCCTCCTCCTGTGAGGCTGAGTCCTCCTGTCCCTTAGGAAACAGTCCAAATACGTAGCTGTTTGCCATACTGACACCTGCTTTATTGGATGATTATGCTGTAGGTGACTCCCCTCAAATTTTTCTGACGTTAGCTTCAGAGGCTAGTTTGTTTGTCCACTCAACGGAGTATCGTTCAGATGCATCCCTTTGGGATCGTCATTCTGATGCTCCTGCCTTTGGGTTCCCACATCACATGCTTCCACTGGGAAGCATACGACCACTCCACCTACTGAGGTGCATGCATTTGTTTCTATTATAGGGCCTTTGTTGGCTGATCCCACCATGAAGCTTCACTTGAAGGATTTTCAGTCTTCATCTTTGGAGTACATCTCACATGCTCCCTTCAGGGAGCATCTATGCTAATGAATGTGCATCCCATGCTCCCATCCAAGGAGTGTGTATCCCATGCTCCTATTCAGAGTGTGCATGTCATGCTCCCATCCAAGGATTGAGCATCCCATGCTGTCCCCAAGAAGTGAGCATCCTATGCTGTTCCCAAGGAGTGAGCATCCCATGCTATCCCCGAGTGAGCATCCCACATTATTCCAAGGAGTAAGCATCCCATGCTGGCCCCAAGGAGTGAGCATCCCATTCTGTCCCCAAGGAGTGAGCATCAGATGCTCCCATCCAAGGAGTGAGCATCCCATGCTCCCATCCAAGGAGTGAGCATCCCATGCTCCCATCCAAGGAGTGAGCATCCCATCCAAGGAGTGAGCATCCCATCCAAGGAGTGAGCATCCCATCCAAGGAGTGAGCATCCCATCCAAGGAGTGAGCATCCCATCCAAGGAGTGAGCATCCCATCCAAGGAGTGAGCATCCCATCCAAGGAGTGAGCATCCCATGCTCCCATCCAAGGAGTGAGCATCCCATGCTCCCATCCAAGGAGTGAGCATCCCATGCTCCCATCCAAGGAGTGAGCATCCCATGCTCCCATCCAAGGAGTGAGCATCCCATGCTCCCATCCAAGGAGTGAGCATCCCATGCTCCCATCCAAGGAGTGAGCATCCCATGCTCCCATCCAAGGAGTGAGCATCCCATGCTCCCATCCAAGGAGTGAGCATCCCATGCTCCCATCCAAGGAGTGAGCATCCCATGCTCCCATCCAAGGAGTGAGCATCCCATGCTCCCATCCAAGGAGTGAGCATCCCATGCTCCCATCCAAGGAGTGAGCATCCCATGCTCCCATCCAAGGAGTGAGCATCCCATGCTCCCATCCAAGGAGTGAGCATCCCATGCTCCCATCCAAGGAGTGAGCATCCCATGCTCCCATCCAAGGAGTGAGCATCCCATGCTCCCATCCAAGGAGTGAGCATCCCATGCTCCCATCCAAGGAGTGAGCATCCCATGCTCCCATCCAAGGAGTGAGCATCCCATGCTCCCATCCAAGGAGTGAGCATCCCATGCTCCCATCCAAGGAGTGAGCATCCCATGCTCCCATCCAAGGAGTGAGCATCCCATGCTCCCATCCAAGGAGTGAGCATCCCATGCTCCATCCAGAGTGAGATCCCATGCTCCCATCAAGGAGTGAGCATCCCATGCTCCCATCCAAGGAGTGAGCATCCCATGCTCCCATCCAAGGAGTGAGCATCCCATGCTCCCATCCAAGGAGTGAGCATCCCATGCTCCCATCCAAGGAGTGAGCATCCCATGCTCCCATCCAAGGAGTGAGCATCCCATGCTCCCATCCAAGGAGTGAGCATCCCATGCTCCCATCCAAGGAGTGAGCATCCCATGCTCCCATCCAAGGAGTGAGCATCCCATGCTCCCATCCAAGGAGTGAGCATCCCATGCTCCCATCCAAGGAGTGAGCATCCCATGCTCCCATCCAAGGAGTGAGCATCCCATGCTCCCATCCAAGGAGTGAGCATCCCATGCTCCCATCCAAGGAGTGAGCATCCCATGCTCCCATCCAAGGAGTGAGCATCCCATGCTCCCATCCAAGGAGTGAGCATCCCATGCTCCCATCCAAGGAGTGAGCATCCCATGCTCCCATCCAAGGAGTGAGCATCCCATGCTCCCATCCAAGGAGTGAGCATCATGCCCATCAGTGAGCATCCCATGCTCCATCAGGAGTGAGCATCCCATGCTCCCATCCAAGGAGTGAGCATCCCATGCTCCCATCCAAGGAGTGAGCATCCCATGCTCCCATCCAAGGAGTGAGCATCCCATGCTCCCATCCAAGGAGTGAGCATCCCATGCTCCCATCCAAGGAGTGAGCATCCCATGCTCCCATCCAAGGAGTGAGCATCCCATGCTCCCATCCAAGGAGTGAGCATCCCATGCTCCCATCCAAGGAGTGAGCATCCCATGCTCCCATCCAAGGAGTGAGCATCCCATGCTCCCATCCAAGGAGTGAGCATCCCATGCTCCCATCCAAGGAGTGAGCATCCCATGCTCCCATCCAAGGAGTGAGCATCCCATGCTCCCATCCAAGGAGTGAGCATCCCATGCTCCCATCCAAGGAGTGAGCATCCCATGCTCCCATCCAAGGAGTGAGCATCCCATGCTCCCATCCAAGGAGTGAGCATCCCATGCTCCCATCCAAGGAGTGAGCATCCCATGCTCCCATCCAAGGAGTGAGCATCCCATGCTCCCATCCAAGGAGTGAGCATCCCATGCTCCCATCCAAGGAGTGAGCATCCCATGCTCCCATCCAAGGAGTGAGCATCCCATGCTCCCATCCAAGGAGTGAGCATCCATGGAGTATATTCTTTTTCTATATATTTTCCAATATATTTTCCAGCATGATTGTAATACAGGATTTATTTGTAATTCGGTTGAAGATATATTTTGCCATTTGGCAGAGTGGCAGATCATATTTTTCGCCACGTTTAGATGGAACGGGTGGGGATTGAACCTATGACAAGTGAGACCTAGAACTTAAAGGCGATTGCGTTAACCACTCGGACAGCTGGCTTTAATAAGATAGAGCCACTGGCTTTAGGACTTACCATGGGTTCAAGTCCCACCCGCTCCATGATTTGTTTGCAATCGTGTTATGGTTTCGCGAGTCATGAAGCAACATGGTATGTTAAAGGACCAGAAGAAACGTGGAGGTAGGTCCGAGCAGTGTGAGTGAGAACACTTGTAGCAAGTGCTCAGCAGTGTCACCAGGCTTTATATCACTAACAAGAGCAGTGAATCAGCCAGAGAAGAGTCGCAACTTCACTGACGGTTTATTTGTATTTTCTTTCGTTCTTTGTTGTTGGTGTTATGGGTTGTGAAGGCCCACCAGGCCGTATTACTCTGTATTAATACTTCCATCTGAATGTTAACACTTATGGTCGCATCCGGGAAAAAAATCAAATATTTCAAACGTGCTGCAGTAATTCTGTTGTAAGAAAACTCTAGTGCCCTTTAGAAGCATTTGAGTAGAATGGGATCTGCACTAGGTTTATTTATTAAACAAAAGCTTATTGCTAGGGCTTTAAATGCGCTATTGCCGGGAAACGAATGTTTAACTTAGTTTTTTACGTTGTTCTTGCCTATGGGTGCTTTGAAGGGCTCTTGATCCAAGCTATTAGGGCTACACACCCCTTACATCAGTCAGATAATATCCGATTCCTCTGGCGCTAAGTAAGTTTATTCAGGTATACACAAATACAGTTACATAAATTATCATACATAGCAGCATATGTGTAATGAACCTAGGATAACCCAAAAAAGTCAGAGTGACTTATTTCCATTGGGGTCCTTTTACTACAACGCTTCCGTGAATATAATAAATAATCTTGAATAAGGTTTCTTTCAATAAAATAAATTCTATTTGCCATGTGGTAGCTGATTGTTTTTATCGTGTTTATAATATTTTTTTATAATAGAAAAATGTCTGGGAAAGAATAAATCCTACGTATACTATGGTATTCACGTTATATACACGTTCATATACTTATGAGACTATGCAATGGAACACTTTGATGAGTCACTACCGGTATCAGGGAAAAAAAATATGAAAATGTAATTGCGTTAAGAAAAGTCATGAGAGACTATCAAATTTCGGTAGGAAAAGTTACAGGACATCAATGGAAATGAAGTCACTCCAACTTTTTTGGGTTATCCTAGGTTCTCTACACATGCTGCTATGTATGATAATCTATGTAACTGAATAAACTTAAGAGTAAGTAAGTAAGTAAGTTTATTCAGGTATACACAAATACATTTACATAGATTATCATACATAGCAGCATATGTGTAGAGAACCTAGGATAACCCAAAAAAGTCAGACAGAGTGACTTATTTCCATTGGGGTCCTTTAGAGGAAATGTATATACTTTGATACAGGCTGAGTAGTTCCTTTGTCTTAATTCATCAATGTTGTTATATCAAAGAAAACGTGTTGTAATTTTATTAAAAATTTATTGTTATTAATTAAGAATAATAGGCTACGTAAGGTTTTTATATTCGATTTAATGCACGGTTTTGGGTTTGGCCTCTTGTATTTTGTCTTGTGATGTTTTTCCCTATTTATTTCGTTGATTTTTTTTCATTAACATTAGTTAGGCCAGATAAGCCACATTGTAGAACAGCTGAAGGTATTGTGGTGTGAGGCAGCTTATTGCCTGGTGTTGTTTACTAGTGGTCAGTAAGGTCAAGGACCGTTGATCTTAGTACCTCTGTGATCACTCTTCCTCATACCACTGAGTTAAACGCTGAGTTACTCACCATCACTCACTACTAATTCATTAACACAGTGAGTGAGTGTTGCTTCATTCGTGTGAGGCAGCTCGGCCAGCCACGTTGATATATGGGCCAATGTCTTGGAACACTATTGACAATGTATCTTATCACATTGATGTGATAGACATTTGAAGGTCTTTGTGATAGACATTTGAAGGTCTTTGTGATAGACATTTGAAGGTCTTTGTGATAGACATTTGAAGGTCTTTGTGATAGACATTTGAAGGTCTTTGTGATAGATATTTGAAGGTCTTTGTGATAGACATTTGAAGGTCTTTGTGATAGACATTTGAAGGTCATTACATCTCGAGACTGAAGAAGAATAATAGACTTTGCTTCTAGCTGCTGGGTTCTTGGAAGTCATTGCTGTGGGTGAGCATTGGTGGCTAGTTGTGGATTTCCCTCCAGGGAGATTCCTTGAACCCAGTTATGGCTCTTGATCCGAGGAATTGGATCTTGAACCCAGTTAGGGCTCTTGATCCGAGGAATTGGACCTTGAACCCAGTTAGGGCTCTTGATCCGAGGAATTGGACTTTGAACCCAGCTAGTGCTCTTGATCTGAGGAATTGGACCTCTTCGCGAGATAATGTTTAGAACATTAGTGCTAGGAACTTATTTGCTAGAAATGGTCATTGTCTCCAAACAATGTGTATTTGTACCTGTTAGGACATTTTGCATGATTTAGTAATTTCACAAAATGGGCTTAAAGAGATGAATTTCACTAACATTGTTTTATTTTTTACTTCTAATGATAAACACTTAGTTGACAAAATTGCAAAAAATACTGAATGCTCAAATTCCAATAACTGCAAAATCTAGTAAAATAAATAAATGTGTGTATATATACACACACATATATAATATATATATATATATATATATATATATATATATATATATATATATATATCGTGCCAAATAGGTAAAACTGGCCAATTAGCAAGAACTTATTTAAAAGTCCTTTCTAAAATTTTCTCTTATACATTTAAAGATATTTTCATTTATGTTAATGTAAAATTAATAATTTTGTGCCAAAAGAACCTTAGAAAACTTGCCTAACCTTATTATAACAAGCTCAATTTAATTTAGCCTAATCCAACTAAATATACAGTGGTACCTCGAGTTACGATGGTCCCCAAAATCGCCCTTTTATGTAAGTTTATTTTTTTAAATGCTTTTGTAAGTATATTTTTGGGGGTGTAAAAGGACTAGTCTATTTTACATTATTCCTTATGGGGATAAATTCGTTTGGTAATGGCACTTGAACAGCATTCTCGAACGAAAAAATATCGTAACTCGAGGTACCACTGTATTTGAGATCATTTACAATAATTTAATAAACCAACACAATGAAATATATTTTTTCGTTAGGTTCCAAAGGATTTTTGTGAAATTATTGCATACAAATTTTCACTTGCTTTATTTGGCAAGAAGAACATTGCTATTTAAACCAAAATCGCAAGTTGTACCTATAGTAGAGTTATTATTGAAAGAATTAAGAGTAAGATGGAAAGCAGGATAGCAGATGAACAAGGAGGCTTTAGGAAGGGTAGGGGGTGTGTAGACCAAGTGTTTGCAGTGAAACATATAGGTGAACAGTATTTGGATTTGGAAAAAGCCTATGATAGGGGGGCAATGTGGCAGGTGTTGCAATTTGATTAGTTTTTACAAGGATAGTGAGGCTCATGTTAGAGTATGTAGAAGAGGGGGAGATTACTTCCCAGTAAAAGTAGGTCTTAGACAGGGATGTGTGATGTCACCATGGTTCAAAATATTTATAGATAGTGTTGGAAGAGGTGTGGGATTAAGAAATAAAGAATCTAACACAAAGTGGGAGTTGTCACAGTTGTTTTATTTTTTTTTTGCTAATGACACTACTTTTGGGAGATTCTGGATAGAAGTTGCAGAGGTTGGTGAACGAGTTTGGAAGGGTATGTAAAGAAGGAAATTAAAAGTGAACGTAGGAAAGAGCAGGGTGATGAGGATAACAAAAAAATTAGGTAAAGATTAGATTACAGATTAGAGGGCAGGAGTATGGAGGAAGTGAATGTATTCAGATATTTGGGAGTTGACTTGTCAGGGGATTGGTCTGTGAAAGATGAGGTGAATCATAGAACTGATGAGGGGAAGAAGGTGAGTGGAGCACTGAGGAGTCTGTGAAGACTTAAGAATGTTATACATGGAAGCAAAGAGGAGAATGTATGAGAGTATAGTGGTACCAATGCTCTTATATGTGTGTGAAGCATAGGTGGTGAATGTTGTGACAAGAAGGCTGAAGGCAGTGGAGACGTCATGTCTGAAGGCAATGTGCAGTGTGAATATAATGCAGAGAATCGAATCAGTAGCTTGGAGATTAGGAGGTGCGGGGTTTCTAAAAGTATTATCCAGAGGGCAGAGGAGGGGCTGTTGAGGTGCTTCAGACATTTAGAGAGGGCAGAACAAAATAATGACTTGGAGGGCATATAAATCTGGAGTGGAAGGAAGGCAGGGTAGGGGTCATCCTAGGAAAGGTTGGAGGGAGGGGGTAAAGGAGGTTTTGTGTGCAAAGGGCTTGGACTTCCAGCAAGCGTGTTAAGAACGAGTGAAGATGAATTATTTTATCATTTGACGTGCTGTTGGAGTGTAAACAAAGTAACATTTATGAAGAAATTCAGGGAAACCGGTTAGCTGGACTTGAGTCCTGGAAGTGGAAAGTACAGTGCCTGCACTCTGAAGGAGGGGTGTTGATGTGTTGCAATTTTTTTTGACTGTAGTGTAGACATGCCTCTGGCAAGACAATGATAGAATGAATGATGATGAAAGTGTTTCTTCTTTTTTGGATCACCCTTCCTCAGTGGGAAATGGCTGATGTGTTAAAAAAATATTTACTATCTATATTTATTATATACAGTATATACACATACATATTTATAAACGTGTGTGTTTATATATATATATACAGTGGACCCTCGGTTAACGAATACCCCGGAAATCGTACAATTATGTAAGTATAATTTTTTAATTGCATGTGGAAGTGTATTTTTGGGGGTCTGAAATAGACTAACCTACGTGACATTATTTCTTAAGGACGTAAATTCGTTCGGTAATGGCACTTGAGCAGGCTTCTGGGATGAATTTTTTTCGTTAACCGAGGGTCCACTGTATATATATACAGTGGACCCTCGGTTAACGAATACCCCGGAAATCGTGCAATTATGTAAGTATAATTTTGTAAGTTCTTGTGGAAGTGTATTTTTGGGGGTCTGAAATAGACTAACCTACGTGAAATTTTTCCTTAAGGGAGTAAATTCGTTCGGTAATGGCACTTGAGCAGACTTCAGGAGTGAAGTTTTTACGAAACTCGGGGGTCCACTGTATATACAGTGGTACCCCGACTTACGATATTTTTTCATTCCAGAATGCTGTTCAAGTGCCATTACCAAACGAATTTATCTCCATAAGAAATGATGTAAAATAGACTAGTCCTTTTAGACCCCCAAAATTACACTTACAAAAGCATTTAAAAAAATAAACTTACATAAAAGGGTGAGTTTGGGGACCATCGTAAGTCGAGGTACCACTGTATATACAGTGGTACCCCGGTTTACGATATTTTTTCGTTCCAGAATGCTGTTCAAGTGCCATTACCAAACGATTTTATCCTCATAAGAAATAATGTAAAATAGACTAGTCCTTTTAGACCCCCAAAAATACCCTTACAAAAGCATTTACAAAAATAAACTTACATAAAAGGGCAAGTTTGGAGACCATCGTAAACCGGGGTACCACTGTATATATATATTTTTTTTTTTTTATTAACACATCGGCCGATTCCCACCAAGGCAGGGTGGCCCGAAAAAGAAAAACTTTCATCATCATTCACTCCATCACTGTCTTGCCAGAAGGGTGCTTTACACTACAGTTATAAAACTGCAACATTAACACCCCTCCTTCAGAGTGCCGGCACTGTACTTCCCATCTCCAGAACTCAAGTCCGGCCTGCCGGTTTCCCTGAATCCCTTCATAAATGTTACTTTGCTCACACTCCAACAGCACGTCAAGTATTAAAAACCATATGCCTCCATTCACTCCTATCAAATACGCTCACACATGCTTGCTGGAAGTCCAAGCCCCTCGCACACAAAACTTCCTTTACCCCTCCCTCCAACCTTTCCTAGGCCGACCCCTACCCCGCCTTCCCTCCACTACAGATTTATACACTCTCGAAGTCACTCTGTCTCGTTCCATTCTCTCTACATGTCCAAACCACCTCAACAACCCCTCCTCAGCTCTCTGGACAATCGTTTTGGTAATCCCGCACCTCCTCCTAATTTCCAAACTCCGAATTCTCTGCATTATATTCACACCACACATTGACCTCAGACATGACATCTCCACTGCCTCCAGCCTTCTCCTCGTTGCAACATTCATCACCCATGCTTCACACCCATATAAGAGCGTTGGTATAACTATACTCTCATACATTCCCTCTTTACTTCCATGGACAAGGTTCTTTGTCTCCACAGACTCGAAGTGCTCCACTCACCCTTTTCCCCTCATCAATTCTATGATTCACCTCATCCTTCATAGACCCATCCGCCGACATGTCCACTCCCAAATATCTGAATACATTCACCTCCTCCATACTCTCTCCCTCCAATCTGATATCCAATCTTTCGTCACCTATTCTTTTTGTTATCCTCATCACCTTACTCTTTCCTATATTCACTTTCAATTTTCTTCTTTTACACACCCTACCAAATTCATCCACCAACCTCTGCAGCTTCTCTTCAGAATCTCCCAAAAGCACAGTGTCATCAGCAAAAGCAACTGTGACAACTCCCACTTTGTATTTGCTTCTTTATCTTTTAGACCAACACCTTTTGCCAAGACCCTTGCATTCACTTCTCTTACAACCCCATCTATAAATATATTGAACAACCACGGTGACATCACACATCCTTGTCTAAGGCCCACTTTTACTGGGAAATAGTCCCCTTCCCTCCTACACACTCTAACCTGAGCCTCACTATCCTCATAAAAACTCTTCACTGCTTTCAGTAACCTTCCTCCTATTCCATACACCTGCAACATCTGCCACATTGCCCCCTATCTACCCTATCATACGCCTTTTCCAAATCCATAAATGCCACAAAAACATCTTTACCCTTATCCAAATACTGTTCACCTATATGTTTCACTGTAAACACTTGGTCTACACACCCCTACCTTTCCTAAAGCCCCTTGTTCATCTGCTATCCTGCTTTCTGTTTTACTCTTAATTCTTTCAATAATAACTCTACCATACACTTTACCAGGTACACTCAACAGACTTATTCCCCTATAATTTTTGCACTCTCTTTTGTCCCCTTTGCCTTTATACAAAGGAACAATACACGCTCTCTGCCAATCCCTAGGTACCTTACCCTCTTCCATACATTTATTAAATAATAGCACCAACCACTCCAAAATTATATCCCCACCTGCTTTTAACATTTCTATCTTTATCCCATCAATCCCAGCTGCCTTACCCCTTTCATTCTACCCACTGCTTCACGAACTTCCCTACACCCACAACTGGCTCTTCCACACTCCTACAAGATGTTATTCCTCCTTGCCCTACACACGAAATCACAGCTTCCCTGTCTTCATCAACATTTAACAAATCCTCAAAATATTCTCTCCATCTTCCCGATACCTCTAACTCTCCATTTAATAACTCTCCTCTCCTATTTTTAACTGTCAAATCCATTTGTTCTCTAGGCTTCCTCAACTTATTAATCTCATTCCAAAACTTTTTCTTATTTTCAACAAAATTTGCTGATAACATCTCACCCACTCTCTCATCTGCTCTCTTTTACATTGCTTCACCACTCTTTAACCTCTCTTTTCTCTCCATATACTCTTCCCTCCTTGCATCACTTCTACTTTGTAAAAACCTCTCATATGCTAACTTTTTCTCCCTTACTACTCTCTTTACATCATCATTCCACCAATCGCTCCTCTTCCCTCCCGCACCCACTCGCCTGTAACCACAAACTTCTGCTGAACACTCTAACACTACATTTTTAAATCTACCCCATACATTTTCGACCCCATTTCCTACACTCTCACTAGCCCATCTATCCTCCAATAGTTGTTTATATCTTACCCTAACTGCCTCCTCTTTTAGTTTATAAACCTTCACCTCTCTTTTACTTACTGATTCTATTTTCCTTGTATCCCATCTACCTTTTACTCCCACTGTAGCTATAACTAAAAAGTGATCTGATATATCTGTAGCCCCTCTATAAACATGTACATCCTGAAGTCTACTCAACAGTCTTTTATCTACCAATACATAGTCTAACAAACTACTGTCATTACGCCCTACATCATATCTTGTATACTTATTTATCCTCTTTTTCTTAAAATATGTATTACCTATAACTAAACCCTTTCTATACAAAGTTCAATCAAAGGGCTCCCATTATCATTTACACCTGGCACCCCAAACTTACCTACTACACCCTCTCTGCATGTTTCTCCCACTTTAGCATTTAGGTCCCCTACCACAATTACTCTCTCATTTGGTTCAAAAGTTCCTATACATTCGCTTAACATCTCCCAAAATCTCTCTCTCCTCTACACTCCTCTTCTCCAGGTGCATACACGCTTATTATGACCCACTTTTCGCATCCGACCCTTATTTTAATCCACATAATCCTTGAATTTACACATTTATATTCCCTCTTTTCCTTCCATAACTGATCCTTCAACATTATTGCTACCCCTTCCTTAGCTCTAACTCTCTCAGATACTCCCGACTTAATCCCATTTATTTCTCCCCACTGAAACTCGCCTACCCCTTCAGCTTTGTTTCGCTTAGGGCCAGGACATCCAACTTCTTTTCATTCATAACATCGGCAATCATCTCTTTCTTATCATCCGCACTACATCCACGCACATTCAGACAACCCAATTTTATAAAGTTTTTCTTCTTCTCGTTTTTAGTAGATTTGTACAGGAGAAGGGGTTACTAGCCCATTGCTCCCGGCATCTTAGTCGCCTCATACGACACGCATGGCTTACGGAGGAAAGATTCTTTTCCACTTCCCCATGGACAATAGAGAAAATAAAAAGAACAAGAGCTATTAAGAAAAAGAAGAAAACCTAGATGTGTGTTGTATATATATGCATGTGTATGCCAGTGTAGTGTGACCTAAAGTGTAAGTAGAAGTAGCTAGATATACCTGTTTTCCAGCGTGTTTATGAGACAGAAAAAAGACACCAGCAATCCTACCATCATGTAAAACAGTTTCAGGTTTCTGTTTCACAGTCACCTGGCAGGACGGTAGTACCTCCCTGGGTGGTTGCTGTCTACCAACCTACTATATATATATATATATATATATATATATATACAGTGGTACTCGACTTACGATATTTTTCATTCCAGAATGCTGTTCAAGTGCCATTACCAAACAAATTTATCTCCTTAAGAAATGTTGTAAAATAGACTAGTCCTTTAGACCCCCAAATTACACTTACAAAGCATTTAAAAAATAAACTTACATAAAAGGGTGAGTTTGGGGACCATCGAATCGAGGTACCACTGTATATATATATATATATCAGTGGTACCCCGACTTCGATGGTCCCCAAACACACCCTTTTATGTAAGTTGATTTTTTAAATGCTTTTGTAAGTGTAATTTTGGGGGTCTAAAAGGACTAGTCTATTTTACATCATGTCTTATGGAGATAAATTCGTTTGGTAATGGCACTTGAACAGTATTCTGGAATGAAAAATATCGTAAGTCGAGGTACCACTGTATAGAAATTATAAAATATGAAGATGGTGCATGGCATGCTAAAATAGGGTGTATATATATATATATATATATATATATATATATATATATATATATATATATATATATATATATATATATATATATATATATATATATATATTTATTTTTTTTTTTTTTCAACAAGTCGGCCGTCTCCCACCGAGGCAGGGTGACCCAAAAGAAAGAAAATCCCCAAAAGAAAATACTTTCATCATCATTCAACACTTTCACCACACTCATACATAATCACTGTCTTTGCAGAGGAGCTCAGATACGACAGCTGAGAAAAGTCCCTCCCAGCTGTCACTATCTCAGACCCCTCCTTTAAAGTGCAGGCATTGTACTTCCCATTTCCAGGACTCAAGTCCAACTAAATCAATTAACTGGTTTCCCTGAATCCCTTCACAAAATGTTACCCTGCTCACACTCCAACAGATCGTCATGTCCCAAAACCATTCGTCTCCATTCACTCCTATCTAACACGCTCACACATGCTTGCTGGAAGTCCAAGCCCTCGCCCACAAAACCTCCTTTACCCCTTCCCTCCAACCTTTTCTAGGACGACCCTACCCCGCCTTCCTTCCCCTACAGATTTATACGCTCTCCAAGTCATTCTACTTTGATCCATTCTCTCTAAATGACCAAACCACCTCAACAACCCCTCTTCAGTCCTCTGACAAATACTTTTAGTAACTCCACACCTTCTCCTAATTTCCACATTCCGAATTTTCTGCATAATATTTACATCACACATTGCCCTTAGACAGGACATCTCCACTGCCTCCAGCCTCCTCCTCGCTGCAGCATTTGCAACCCATGCTTCACACCCATATAAGAGTGTTGGTACCACTATACTTTCGTACATTCCCTTCTTTGCCTCCATGGATAACGTTTTTGTCTCCACAGATACCTCAATGCACCACTCACCTTTTTCCTTTATCAATTCTATGGTTAACCTCATCCTTCATAAACCCATCCGCTGACACGTCAACTCCCAAATATCTGAAAACATTTACTTCTTCCATAATCCCTCTCTCCAATGTGATATCCAATTTTTCTTTATTTAAATCGTTTGATACCCTCATCACCTTACTCTTATCTATGTTCACTTTTAACTTTCTACCTTTACACACTCTCCCAAACTCGTCCACTAACCTTTGCAACTTTTCTTTAGAATCTCCCATAAGCACAGTATCATCAGCAAAAAGTAACTGTGTCAACTCCCATTTTGCATTTAATTCTCCATAATTTAATCCCACCCTCTCCCCAACACCCTAGCATTTACTTCTTTAACAACCCCATCTATAAATATATTAAACAACCATGGTGACATTACACATCCCTGTCTAAGACCTACTTTTACCGGGAAGTAATCTCCCTCTCTCCTACACACCCTAACCTGAGCCTCACTATCCTCATAAAAACTCTTTACAGCCTTCAGTAACTTACTACCTATTCCATACACTTGCAACATTTGCCACATTGCTCCCCTATCCACTCTATCATATGCCTTTTCTAAATCCATAAATGCAATAAAAACTTCTCTACCTTTATCTAAATACTGTTCACATATATGCTTCACTGTAAACACTTGATCTACACATCCCCTACCCACTCTAAAGCCTCCTTGCTCATATATACAGTCATCCCTCGGTTTTCGGTTTTAATCCGTTCCAGATGGATCGGCTAAAACCAAAATCGGCGAAAACCAAAACTATTTTCCCCATAAGAAATAATGGAAATTCAATTAATCCGTTTCAGAAACCCAGAAGTTTGGAAAAAAAAAAATTTGGGGGCCTTAAAGATAGATTTACATGCACAAATGAATGAAATGAATGTGGCACTTACCCTTACTGAAGACTGATGGTGTTTGATGGAAGAGAGATAGGAGGGGAGAGGGTAGAAACCCTACTTTTGGAAGGGAATCCCCTCCATAAGGACTCTAGGTAACAAGTCCTCATCTGGGGTCACTTCCTTCTTTGTCTTTTAATCCCACTAGGACCAGCTTGTGATTCACTGCACACCTGTGGCACTAAATATCTCTCCAGAGAGCTCTGTATCTGGCGGCTCTTTAAAATGTCCCTAAAATGGGACATGGAATTGTCATTGTAAAAGTAGCCAGCACGGATTGCAACATCTTTGTCAGGGTGATGTTCCTCCACAAATGATTGCACCCTACTCCACATTGCACAAATCTCCTTAATCTCTGAAGAAGGCACCTTACATCTTTCTTCCTCCACTGAAGCAATTTCCTCAGATCTGTTTTGTTGTTGTTGCAGCTCAAGCTCTTGCAGCTCTTCAGTGGTTAGATCTTCATTGTGGTCCTCCACCAACTCTTCCACATCCTCTCCATTCACATCCAACCCCATAGAAGTCCCCAATTCCACAATACTTTCCACAACTTCCATAGGCTCATCAGGGTTAGCTTCAAACCCTTCAAAATCCCTCTCTTGTACACAATCTGGCCACAACTTTCTCCAAGCAGAGTTCATCGTCCTGGAGGTCACTCCCTGCCAAGCTTTATCTATAAGGCCTATGCAATGGAAGATATCGAAGTGACCCTTCCAGAACTCTTTTAGGGTCAATCTAGTGTCTGAGGTTACATCAAAGCACCTTTGAAACATTGCTTTGGTGTACAGTTTTTAAAGTTTGCAATGACCTGCTGGTCCATGGGCTGGAGGAGAGGAGTGGTGTTAGGAGGCAAGAACTTCACTTTTACAAATCTGAATTCCTTAGACATTTGGTCTTCCAAGTCTTGAGGATGACCAGGAGCATTGTCCATTACCAGGAGGCACTTAAGTGGCAATTTATTCTCCAATAGATATTTCTTCACACTGGGGCCAAACACTTGATTAAACCATTCCAGGAAAATTTCCCTAGTGACCCATGCCTTAGCATTAGACTTCCAAAACACACACAATTTACCTTTGTCAACACTGTATTTGCCGAACACTCTGGGATTTTCAGAGTGATACACGATAAAGGCTTCACTTTTAAATCCCCACTAGCGTTCCCACATAACATAAGAGTTAGCCTGTCTTTCATAGGCTTGTGTCCTGACATTGCCTTTTCCTCCTGTGTGATGTAGGTCCTCCTTGGCATTTTCTTCCAAAAGAGGCCTGTTTCGTCACAATTAAACACTTGTTGGGGTTTAAATTCTTCTGCCTGTACATATTGTTTAAACTCGCGCACAAATTTTCAGCCCCATCTTTATCTGAACTGGCACCCTCACCATGCCTTACAACACTGTGTATGCCAGTTCGCTTCTTGAAGTTTTCGAACCAGCCTTTGCTGGCCTTAAATTCATCAACCTCAACACTGGTTCCAGGCATTTTCTTTACAAGATCGGCATGCAACAGCCTTGTTTTTCACATATGATGGATTGCACAACACTATCACCCGCTAGCAGTTTTGGTTTATCCACACCAATAACAATTTCTCCATATTTTCCATTGTTTGTGATCTCTGTTTCGTTATCGTATTCACCCTTTCGCAACATTAGCTTCCGTGATTTCCTTTCTCTTTGCCACAATGGAACTGATGGTTGATGGGTTTTTCTTGTATATCCTGGCGAGCTCGGCAATACGTACACCACTATCATATTTTCTATTATTTCTTTCTTCAGTTCTATTGTGTTCCTCACTTTCTTTACCAAAGAACTGGCACTAGGAGCTTTCTTTGGGCCCATGGTAGCTTATTTAGTAGTCACACACAATAATCAAGGGCCAAAAACAATGAATTGTTAATAAATGTTTTGTATAAACTTCTGGGGAGATGTTCACTCAAGCGTAAACAATGCTAGACTGCGTGGCAATGTGCGTGGGAGGTGCGTGGGTGGCGGGCCTACGGCCTTTGTATGTGGCGGCACTAGTGGACAGGTCCCATACGATCGGCGAAAACTAAAATAATCGGCGAAAACTGAGCCAAATTTTCCCTGAAAAAAGTCGGTGAAAACCAAAATCGGCGATAACTGGGACAAGCGAAAACCGAGGGATGACTGTATGTATGTATGTATGTATATATATATATATATATATATATATATATATATATATATATATATATATATATATATATATATATATATATATATATATATATATATATATATATATATATATATATATATATATATATATATATATATATATATATATATATATATATATATATATATATACAGTGGTACCTCGACTTACGATGGTCCCCAAACACACCCTTTTATGTAAATTTATTTTTTAAATGCTTTTGTAAGTGTAATTTTGGGGTCTAAACGGACTAGTCTATTTTACATAATTTCTTAAGGAGATAAATTCGTTTGGTAATGGCACTTGAACAGCATTCTGGAATGAAAAAATATCGTAAGTCGAGTACCACTGTATATATATATATATATATATATATATATATATATATATATATATATATATACATACATACATACATACATACATACATACATACATACATACATACATACATACACACACATACACACACATACACACACACACACACATACATACATACATACATACATACATACATACATACACACACACACATACACACACATACACACACATAACACACACACACACACACACACACACACACACACACACATACATACATACATACATACATACAGATACAGTGGTACCTCGACTTACGATATTTTTTCATTCCAGAATGCTGTTCAAGTGCCATTACCAAACAAATTTATCTCCTTAAGAAATGTTGTAAAATAGACTAGTCCTTTTAGACCCCCAAAATTACACTTACAAAAGCATTTAAAAAAATAAACTTACATAAAAGGGTGTGTTTGGGGACCATCGTAAGTCGAGGTACCACTGTATATATATATATATATATATATATATATATATATATATATATATACATATATATATATATATAACATATATATACATATATAACATATATATACATATATGCCGGGAGCAATGGGCTAGTAACCCCTTCTCCTGTACAAATCTACTAAAAACGAGAAGAAGAAAAACTTTATAAAATTGGGTTGTCTGAATGTGCGTGGATGTAGTGCGGATGATAAGAAAGAGATGATTGCCGATGTTATGAATGAAAGAAGTTGGATGTCCTGGCCCTAAGCGAAACAAAGCTGAAGGGGGTAGGCGAGTTTCAGTGGGGAGAAATAAATGGGATTAAGTCAGGAGTATCTGAGAGAGTTAGAGCTAAGGAAGGGGTAGCAATAATGTTGAAGGATCAGTTATGGAAGGAAAAGAGGGAATATAAATGTGTAAATTCAAGGATTATGTGGATTAAAATAAGGGTCGGATGCGAAAAGTGGGTCATAATAAGCGTGTATGCACCTGGAGAAGAGAGGAGTGTAGAGAGAGAGAGAGATTTTGGGAGATGCTAAGCGAATGTATAGGAACTTTTGAACCAAATGAGAGAGTAATTGTGGTAGGGGACCTAAATGCTAAAGTGGGAGAAACATGCAGAGAGGGTGTAGTAGGTAAGTTTGGGGTGCCAGGTGTAAATGATAATGGGAGCCCTTTGATTGAACTTTGTATAGAAAGGGGTTTAGTTATAGGTAATACAT